>JAGDQP010007619.1:0-30566 GCA_022664845.1 Lepisma saccharinum | reverse complement strand
TATATATATATATATATATATATATATATATATATATATATATATATTACACACATCCTCATTTTATGAAATACTAATTCGATGATCGACACATATATTTGCTATCATTGAGAAAATGTACTTTAGATATTAAATTTTGTCTTTAAAACATGCATGAACATGTATCTCGAGACTGGTTTTTTGTTGTTCTGACAACATGCCTCTTGGTACCGTCTATATATGGCTGCTTTATTCAAGTTAGGAGATATGAAAGGTCCGGAACTGTTTCCCAAGAAGGCACTTTCTTCATGTAAAAGTTTCAAAACAAAGAGACATGTTTCATTAATGGTGTCTTCGCCTGTCTTGTTGTGTGGCTCATGTCTTCCTCTCCGATCTACACAAAATGTTCGACCCTCAGACTTTCGGTTTAAACATAATGTTAATGTGCCGTCAGATAAAGCAAATGTACCTTTGAAAAACTTTTTGCAAACAACTTGGACTATTCCGTGCTCATCTCGTAATGTATATATTCGGGTTTTGTTTCTTCTTGAAGTCGGAGCTTTGATTTTGTGTCTTTTGACTGCATAAATTTCTATGTGATTGACTATAAAAGCATTTCTCATGGACCAATCCATCTCATAAAAATTTTCAAACAGTTCATTTCTCCGAATTTGATTTATACGTTCATTACATTCCATTTTACAATTACAAGAGTTTGTGGAGCACTCCTTTTTAAGGACTACCTTACCAGTTGCAGATACATATTCTTCACCATGCTGGCGCTTGAATTTTCGTTCTTCCTTATCGAATTTCCCAGGCTGTCGCTTCCGTTTGTTGCCATCTGTTTCATCATCACCTTTTGATTCTTCATCAGTACCACTTACTGATTTCTCTGCGTTTTTAACTGCAGCTGAAAACAGAATTTGCGTGTAATTAATAATGATTCTTGGTTAAGGCTGTAGATCACCCCCGCCATCTTGGTACGCACTTTCCATTGATTAGCATGGGAATTGTTTTACTCGTTTTATACTTTTCAGAAGTATAGTTTTAACTTCTGTTTTCGCACAGTTTATCGTCATGCTCTCTTTTACTCATGCTACTTTACAGAAATGCAATATTTTACACAGGAACAATATAATTTCCCATTAATATATTGTGATTTATATAGCAAACTATTAATAATACATTATAATTATATATTGGAGAAACTTCACAAACCAAAACTATACAAGAGTCAAAATAACCACCAAGACAAATTTTGTGAAAGCAGAACTTAAATATTCTACATCCGAGAGGCATAAAATGAGTAAAACAATTCCCGTGTAAATCAATGGAAGGTGCGTACCAAGATGGCGGGGGTGATCTACAGCGTTAATGTATATTTTTAAAAAACACTATAAAATTTACATTTCTCTTTTAGACTAGCTTAAGCTAACATCCACCGTTTACCAATGCTCTTAGCATGAAAGAAAAGAGAGTTTAGCAACACAGTCGATAATGTAGTATTTCTGCATTCAATAGGACTAAGATAAACCGGACTAACTACAATAAAAATACGGTTCTCAGAAGGAAACAATCCCGGATGAACTTTCTGGTGTTGATTCAAAATCAACGGCTTTCGCTAATGGGTCACAGAGTCCGTAATATAACAATATATACTGAAGCAGAGTATACAGAGGTTTACACCTGCGTTGTCGAAAAGGGAACAAGCAATACGTTCCGAGGGAATTCGCGAAGTAGGAACTATGAAAAACCAATACAGTCAGAAAACAAAAAGCAACGCACAGATATAGGTTGTGGTAGTAGGAAAGCACCTTTTTTTAAAGTCCAAGCCAAATGTTTCGTCCGATTTTTGTGGAATTGTATATCAGTGGCTTTTCAAGGAGACACAGATGTACTCTAAAATGAAATATATTGATTTTGCAATACCAAATGGGGGAAACCAAAATATGTTTAATCTTGACAAAGTGAATTTAATCTTGACGTCACACTTCAGTGAATTTCATATCTAGGACATTCAAAGGTCATTGATTTCGATTCTGAAGTCAAATATAGGGACATTCCATGTGAAATCAACCCAGAAACCAAAACTCACGAGCTCGACCATTTTATTAATATTTTATATTTTCACCAGAGGTAACTTTACAAGTGACCTGCTCAAAATTGGTTTTACTTTTTACTCATCTCCCGCTATACGGGAACTAGGGGTGTGTTCCGTCACCGCGACTTTCAAACATAATCATTTGCAATGCTTTGGGGGAAAGGTTCCTCTCTACATTGTATTAGACACAGAAAACTCTAGTTTGCACCGCTGTCTAGTTTGCACCATACAGCTAATATCTGGATATAGGATTTGTTTCTCGTATTAGTAGGATTGGCAGTTCAATATTAACAATTGGAATGACCATTTTACTAACTGCAGACGCCCATAAAGGTCTCATGCGTATCCTAGTCGGTAGTACGCTCGACTAATCGACTTCTATGCGAGCTGAGCCGGGCTAGATTCCCGGTGAGGAGCTCAAACTTTCGATCAGCATCGTGAGGACACTTAGGGAATTACCGAATTAAAGAAGTAACGGACTGTCGTCATGAAAGTGAGACACATGGATGAAATGAGATGTTATGCAGACCACATAACTCTGTAACAACTTGAACCTAATACAGCCGTTTAATAGGCCAAGGACCTTAGGCAGTGTCGCGACACCCACTTTAGTTTTGTGTAGACGCTCATAAAATAAATTCGGTGTGAAACCACACATGAGTAATTATGTTAAAAGAACTAAATATAGCGTTGATTTTGTCCTCGGTAAAATAAAGCCTGAGTAAAATGTCCTTCCTAGTAATATTTTGTTCTGAATTTGGAACATTTACGAAAATTTACAAACTCAAGGTTTAATATCTGAAAAGAGCAAACTAAAAAAGTAATTTTACCTTGATGTAATCATTTCCAATTAAAAATACTCTTAAGCGTGGAGTTCATGTTAGAGGGTTCAAAAATTATTAAACATTAGCAATCCATCGAATACTCTGAGCTATGAAATAACACTCTTCAGGATCGTCTTAACTAAAGTTGCCTAAATGTCTTAAAATTCAAAATTCAAGACCCTTCAGGGTCAACCGTAAACAGTTTATATGCATGGTCCCTTAGGAGGTAACTATAATTTAGTTACTAGCACAATACAGAACTTAAATACTATTCTGTTGTTCTGACGGACCCTTATTTCAGCACTCCAGGCCATGGTCTCCCTCCATTGCGCCGGCTCACCCTATTGTTATGGTAAATTCTAAGGGTAAATATAACAATAACTGCGAATAGGTCGAAAATAAGGTGACTCTAAGTTCTGGCGTTTAAGGAGCCATAATGCTCGTACTGTGTGGATTACTGTTGTGGATAATGTCACACAAACACCGTATAGAAGCACCACCTGTCCTGTGTGTGTCTGGGACATTTTTCTGTGAACAAATTGACCTGGCTCCCGTCTAAGGAAAAACCCACAAGGAAACAATGAGGAATAGAATGTTAACAGCACTTTTGCGTATGCACACCGCTAACCGGGAGCTACACCCGCCAGGGCTTACACCGCCCAGCTCCATTCGAACGCATTGTGCTCCCTTGCACACCTCGCTTCGCTCGGAGTGCATCCTGCCCTGGTGTAGTTATATGCATCCTAGCTTTTAGTAGCCTCTATTTGGTAGAATAAATCACTACTTTTTTTCATTTCCTAATGCGTATATACGTAAAAAAAAAAGTTCATTTAAAAATATATGAAAGTGACATCCACACAAATCCATCCACAATTCGGTACCTAAAGGAGTAATAATTCATTCAGATCGAGGAGTATAGTATTGCTCTGTATGCGCAAACAGAAGCCTATGTGCTGTGTTAAAAGATACAACTTTTGTTCGCGCAAACACCTCAATTGTAAAAAATGTATGGAAACGCAGTGACGTCCCTTAACGAGGTGTATAAATAGTGCAAATAATTTGACCAAGGACGGGCTAATGTATGTGAAAATCCGTGACCGGTAGAGTCAACATCATCGCCTGGGAGGTTTTGCTGTGCTGACTGAAGAGTGCCGACGAATCACAGTGTGAACGGAAGCTAAAGAAGCAAATAGTTCGTCGGAAGGGGAACATTGTGACGCATGATGTGTTGGGTTCAGTGTGGGTGCTGAAATTGTTAACCGAAGACCAATAAGCTACGTGAATGTGCATGGTTCTGAGCAATCTCCAGCGGTATAATGTAAAAGGGAATGAGTTCTTCAAACACGTCCTTACGTGTGATGACACAATTGTTCACTTCACAAACCCAAGCATTCACCGCTCCTCACTCACATGGAAGCACCCTTCCAAGAAGTTGAAAAACACTGCATCCCAATCCAAAATCACGCTCACAGTCTTCTGGGACTATGGAGGTGTACTGTTTATCGATGTGTTGGAACGTGGTGTAACGGCGAATGCCGAAATGTATTGCCGCACCGTCAACAAATTACGCAAGACCATTCGAAGGAAGCGAGCAAGTCTACTTTCAAAGTGTGCCATTCAGTTGCAGGCCAATGCTTGTCCGTTCTGAGCAACCAAAACAAAGGACCAGGTACTGAGTTAGTCTGGGAGATAATTGACCACCCATCCAAAAGTCCCGTTGTAGTCCCTAGCGACTTCCAATTGTTTCTCCCCCTAACGCTCCACCTTGGAAGAACGCATCTGCAAACAAAACAGCAAATGCGTGATGATGTGAAAACGTGGATCAATAAATATGATTCCCAGTTTATCTGAATGAATTTTGCATTGTCACCAACAAGGTGCTTATATGTTATTAATGATCAGGAAATCCGCAATGTGAATACATGTAATATGTTTAAATATTTTGTTTCCGTAAGGAGAGTACTTATCTTTTTTTAAACAAACCAAATATATTAGATATTTGCTTTATCGCTAAGCTGGTTTAAGTCCAGTTAGACGAAATGACATGATCCAAGTATCATTACTTTGTTCGATTTATTCACTGAATTTGTGTCTCTGTTCACACACACATATATTATTGTTTTCACGCATGAATTTCCTGAATTTTACAATTTCGAATTTTATAATTCCTGTTAATTCTATAATTCAATTTATCTGTTTCTTTTCCTCCTCCTCCTCCCTCTTCTTCTTGTCATAAGAATTACTAGTAGATTTACTTGTAAGATACCATTGAAATTGATCAACTGCAAAGTGCATCCATATTACCTAGGGGTTTCAAAATGTCCATGTGCTTGGCTATGGTTGTTTCAACCAAACAGAAGTGTGTGTACGAGTGTCTGGGTCCGCTATTCTGTCAGAAAAATGGCTCTGCTTGCCATCAATGTACAGACATGATGTGACATAGCTTAATCAATTCGTTATTATGCAAATAGTGAAACTGACTATGAAGATATCCAGAAACACGTGTTCGAAAATGCAAAATGGTGGAAATTAAGATGGTATGACAGGCACAGCTACTGGTTCTCTATCTCGGAAATCGTCGATTATAAAAAAAACTTATCTGACGGAAAACCTTGAGCACAAAATTATGAACACAATTTGTTAATTTAACTCTTTTCGATAGCGCTAAGAGGTCGCGGAAGAAATTTAATGTGGCGCCAAGAACCGCTTAAAAGTAAAAGATCGTGCATATTACTTAAAGATGACAGTGTCCGAATTGTATTTGACAAGGTGTTGATTACTGAATTCTGTGAAACACACAGACAGATCGTTTTGATAATGGTTGTCATGTTTGAGGAAACCCACGTTAATTCCAAAACTTCCAACACTGCTCAATAAGTGCACATACTCAGAGTAATAAATTCCTGGATTTGTTTCTTTAAATAAGTCTATTCTAAGATTCGTGTGAAGAAGGAAATAATAGCATATTCTTAGTTTCAGAAGTTAATTTAATTTTAAGGTTCATCTTCCCTTTTTGCGAATACATTTAAATAGCCTGCAACATGCATACGGTTGTGACTATCAAAATGAAACTCCCATGTTCTGTTAAGAATCAATATGATTATCCTAAGCTAGAGTTTCATATATTTTTAGTTTCCTCGTTTCTGATATTTAACCTAGAGTTTCGATTTTTTTTTAATATATATAAAAATATTGCATTTTTTTAAATATTTGAAAACCTGTTAATATTACCTGTGAAGACCACTGTGAAACAAATAACTGAACTTAAATGTTTACTAGCTACAAATAGGACTATCCAAAGTTGGAATTTAAGATGTTTTGGAGTTTGACCTCTCAGATATTCAAACTTGAAACATGCAATTCTTTCAGATGATACAATTTTGGAGAAAATATTACCAGGAAACATTTTCAACTTAGATTTAATTATTTACAATTATCTCTATCCATATTGCTTTTACAATGATTGCGCACGTGTGATTCCACGTCAATTTCATTTCATGTGCATCCACATTTTGTAAAATTAGGTCATTTCAAATGCTAATTTGGAGCTTCTCAAAATCCTAATATTAGACATATCTCACATACATATATTTCTCAAAAGTATATTGTGTCTACTTTCTAAGTGTGGCACAGTGCACACAGATACCTTTCCCCCAAATCATTCCACTTATTAATTTTTGGACGTCGTGGCAAGAACTGAGTTCTGTATCTCTTGGAACCACCAAATATGGAATCTTACGGAATTCCGGTAAGGTTTAACATTATTAACTTCTGAGCTGATACCATCTTCTATCTTGTAGTTCAAAGCTTTTGATTACCGATTCTGCTCAACGCATCTTGGAATTCCCAATATGGAAAAGAAAAAAGTCAGGTAGTTCTTCAAAATTACGAACTTTGCAGCGACCCTATTTTCAATTTGGAAATTATAATGTAACTTCAAAACAGTACTCTGCGCCTCTCCACTTTAAACCTTCCGTAATGAAATTGCGCGAATGCTTCAAAATAATGTATACTGCCGCCACTATTACAGAATTTCAAATTCTTGCATTGCAATGAAACCCAGCGACATTTGGAATCCTCAGAAACAAAACGAAAGCATTAATATCGCCGTTACCACTTTCACTATTTAAATTTTGGGGCCTACCGTAATCTTCGATTTTGGAATTCATTATCTTTAAACTTTAAAACGAAGTCAGAGCCTCTTGAAAGATGTTAAATTTCTAGAACACACTTTTAAAACAAATTTCTGGATGCCGCACCTTTGAATTTCGAAGTTCAATTTATCCTTCAGAAGCAAACTCAACATCCTTCGGACCTCCTTGCTTAGAATATTTCAAGAAAACTGGCAAATTTCTCAAAATATATTTCGAGCTACTGTCTTGTATGATTTTGGAACTTAAATTGTTTTTGTCTTCAGAACCAAACTTAATGCCCGTGTACTATATCGAATATGAAATTTCAAAGAAGAAAATTTTATGATTTTCCAAAATAAATATATTTTACGGCTTGCAACTTATCTTCAGAAACTCAAAATTACAGATTTTATAAACAAATTCATAGATCATTTGAACTCCTGAATATAAACCATGCTCGAAAATTGCTATTTGCACACATTTTTGTTTCAATATTAATATTTTCTCACGCATTTTTGCTTCTGCTAGTGCTTTTTATTCCGTGTATTATCCCCAAGCTGTACTATCTTGTTATGACGCCATGACGGCATGCACCGCTTTCACCCTATTCTGATACTACCAATGTTTTTCTTGCGTGTGTTGTTTTGACGCTACTACTAACTATTTTGACAGTATCGTTTTTGTGCCAAACGGCTTATGTGTGCTCTATTTCTTCATGCTCTGTCCTTGCAGCTGTTTCTTTACGTAACAATTTGCTGATGAGATAACATGAATTTTATGGGCGGGAACAGCACTAGGGCGTACGCCCTTAACAACTTGCTGAGTAAAGGTGCAATGTCGTTTATGCGATGGCTGCATGCTATGACCGCATGCAACTGCAGCAAGCATCAAAGCATTGAAACGTTGAAGCGAAATCAGTGGAGTTGGTTTGGTTTGTGCATCGGACGCATGGTTTCGCATGCAACTCTTGCGACGACTCCTCGGAGACGAATCAAGCCGCAGCAATCGCTTGCGTTACAGAGTATTATGCAGTTTACATTCGTGTTTTCTTTTAATTTGGAACTATTTTGTGCCAAATATGAACTTCAACAGAGGTGAACATTGAAAGTTAACGTCAAGAATTGGATGAAAATGCTGTGAAATTATTGGTAAAATCCGAAAGAAAAAAAATACATGCAATGGACCTGTAATAAGTTTGGTGTTCAATAGATGGCAGCAGAGTATTGCAACAGTTTGAAGTAACAATATTGTTATATGTTAAATGAAAGTTGAGTTTAATTTTAAATGTGGCTTATATTATTATTATTATAGTTTCTTGTAATGATGCCCAAAATTTTGTTATTATAGGAAATACTGTTTACAAAAACATTAAATTTGTAATGCACGAAAAGTAAATCACATAAATGGATAGAGCATAGGAAGGCGTCGCGCTGGTATCAAACGCATAAAAGAAATTCCCCCTTTAAATGCTTCCGCCGCATGCATTTGCTGAATTCAGTTATCACATACGATCGTCGCCTAAACGAAACTGCACCTTAACATCACACAGAGTTGGGTTAACAGAAAATTCATTTGTAAATACATATATCGGAGGTAGATTTTTGTGTAATGATAAAATCTCATGGGGCAACAACAATTGCTATGCGAACATTTCATTCCCGCTAAAGATTTAAACGCCTGGCGCGGGCTTATCAGCCATAAGGGAGCTATTCCAAAGCTCAAAACTCATTGGTACACGGGACGATTTCAATTATACTATGGGAACTAGAAACTGCATGAAGTAGTACAACATTGTGCTATTAATTTTAAATAATTCCTAAATTAATGTAAATTTTATTTCTTTCCGATAACTACACCAGAGTTTCGCAACGCTGTTTGGCATTGGTATTAATTTGCTACGCGTGAAGATCTACTTCTGGCAAAGCCAAGGTTGGACTATTTCGCTGCCAATTAAAAGCATATAGTTGTATCGACGCCACGACCAGGTCGCTAACTTTAAGAGCCCAGTATCTAATATTACAGCAGATTTATTGAGGAATAGAAATCCATTTCCTATTTTTAAAAAACGGCCCATATTTCTTGTGAAATATTTTTCCAGCGGAGTTCAAACTGATGAGGAAAAGTGGCGATCATTATTTCGGAAATTCGACTTTAAAGCCATTACTGATGAAACACGGCAGCTTGGCGCCGTGATAGATAGAATCAAAGTTTTGCAGTTTCGGTGATTAGGATCCTCCAAAATGAGCCTCCGATTCATAACTCTTCAAAAAACACACCTCTACTTATACACTCCTCAAAGCTGAAATCCATTAAACCCTTCAGATCACACTATCGTTAACGAAAAACCTGACCAACAACTATTATTTCATATTACTAAAAAAATGAATGACAGGTACAGTATTTTCGATGTTAAAAAATGTTTTCAATGTCAGGTAAACAATCTCATCTGCGACCTAAAAAGAATAAGACGTAATGATATACCACATTTTAAACCGCAGAGAATGACCGGTAAAAATTACTTTGAACTACTGGAAAGTACGCACTAGGTCCCACATATGTATAAGTACGAAAAAGTGTAAATGTATAATGAAAGTCTTTTTAGCACTATTAATATTACTTTGTATTTGATTAGAATTTATATTATTATAACATTATGTATATATCTTCTTTTAAGCAACCATGTCTGCTGTACAAAGATAAGCCTTGCACAATGGCAAGTGCCCTTCATAGTATTGTACAAGGGTCTACACTGAGTGACAGTAAAATACAACACAAGTAAACCTACAATTACACCCTTAGGCCTAGTAGATAACATAATCGTGAAGGATGAGAAATAACTAAGTTAATCTAACACTGGTGAACACACATATTTAGCGCTGAACTAAAGTTACTTAAAACAATTGCAATTGTAATAAGAATATGGCTTACTTTAAGAATATGTTAAAAATTATAAATTACCTTTGATACTGTATTTGCACGTTTAACTAACTTAGTGTTTCACAAGGCCTGTAAATATTAGTTTAAATTAACTTACACTACAAATTACGAGTTATTATGCTGATTCAATTCCAACCCTTGAACTACTTATTTGTCAGTGCATGTGAAAAATTATTTGAGAGAATGTCGTGTACTCTGTTTCGGTGGCTATGAGACAGTGGTGTAGCGATAAAATAAATAGTACCAGGGCGGTACCCTCCCTTCAGTGTTTTCTTATATAGACATCTTCGTGTCACTAACGCGTCTGTTTCGAGACATTCGAGAATAGAGTGGCGCATATTCGATTTTCATAAGTTGAATAAATGTTATCGTAACTTTCCAATTTCTCCCACAATGCAGCAAATGCAGAATTCCAATTTGTTATATAAATAAAAGAATATTCTGATATGCAACGTGCATATTAAAATATTTCTAATAGAGGACAAATCAAGGTTAAATATAAAGCATTATGTGAACTCATTTTCGTATTATGTAAACGTGTTAGTGTAAAAAAAAGAAGAAGAAATAACTCAGTACACGTTTCAGCATGACTGCATAACAAATTGAATCTTTACTCACCTATCAGAAGAGTTTCCATGTTCCCCTCTCCCTCGACCGCACACTGGCGAGTTCTGGTGTCATTCGCTGAACGGTGGTGCAATAACCAAGAAGTAATGTAGGGGCAGGTGTTCCATTTAGAAAGTAGTGGTCCATTCAGTTTTATAAACATCGCATATGAAACATTCTGTATCAGTAGTTTTGTTCTAAGTTTATTTACAATTATGTTCATTGCACTGAATCCACGTTCACACTCAGCTGTGCTGCATGGTATTGACTGAAGTGCACTTGTTAAGGGGAGCAGGTGTTCGGAACTTTCTCTTCGCCTTCGTCTAAGTATTCCCCAAAACCATTCTAAGTATTGTTCTTACATAAGGGAGACGAAATTGTGAACACATTCTCATTACACTCTCTTCACCGTACCTCAGATTATTTCCACAGTCTTTCCAGCCACATGTCAGGACTTAGAACTTCAAAATCCACCAGCAGTTTCTTATACAATTCACATTCATTTTCACCTGTCTTACTCTCAGTTTGGCGACGACATGAAGCAACAGTGGTGAAACAACGAGCAATGAGATTGTTGATAATACTTGTAAGGAACTGCAGTCTGTTTATGCAAACTATTTTTTTGTTACTTTTTAACCAACGTCCTGAGTAAGTCATGCTCTCTGAAGCTTTTATTGTATCTGTTTTCTTTTTGTTCTGTATTTTCCTTGAATGTTTCAATAACTCTGATGGTTCTTCTGATTAATTTATGAGTGCGGGTTACAGTAACTTTTCTCTCCTGCAGCTACAAAGACAAATTTGCCAACTCTTCCAGTACATCATACATCAAAGCTAGATCCTTCAAACACTCTACTGATTCCGTGCGTAATAACATACCGTGTAATCTTTTTCCTTTCATTCAGTGATCTAGCACCATCATTGGCAGCAGTTTCGAAAAAAGTTATAAATGATACATACGAATCCCATACTACAGAAACTGACCTAAAGCTGCTCGATACACACCGCGAATCTAATACTCTGCCAATTTTGTGTAATTGTACACTTCCAGAAGCTGCGACTCTTTTCAGTTCATTCATTTGTATGGTGATTGATTGAATAAAACGTACAATGCATCCATGCAATTTTTAAAGTCATTTATAGCATTTATGTCAGCAACAGAATGGTGAACAACAAGTTCGAGTCGATGATTAAACAGTGCCATATAATAATATTTGGTTGTTGCAGCTTGTCCTTAAGAAGTTTTCCCATACCAGAGGACATACCAACCATCACATTTGCCCCATCACAAGCAATGCAAATTAGGTTTTTCCGAAGAAACGTGTCTCTTAACCCATAATACAAATAATTTAAAATTTCATTGACTATTGTGTTTGCTTTCTGATCACAGAGTTACTAAATCAAGAAAAACTATGTTGTCTTTACTCTTTAGGGTGGTTGTAATGTATAGGATTAAAACCAATTCCCTGCCGAGGGTTTTGATTCAAGAGAGAAAATTTGTGGTCTTCAGAAGTTAACTTCATTGTTAATCTCTTCTTCATTTCAGATGATATGTGTTTAATATTATTTCTGTAGTACTATAACGAGAATGAAGAGTTAACCCCACATCAATACCGTTTTTCCTTTGCAAATCGATTAGGTCCTTATGATCACTGAATTGTCTGTCCTTCTTAGCTAAATAATATGAAATATTGAAGATCTTTTCTATCGCATCAATTGAATGTTCCTCTTGTTTCGAAGCAGCATGTACAAATGTCTGTCTTTTTCTTTTTTTTTTTTTAGATTCAGTATGAATTTCTGTTACCTTTTGACGCGCTATAGATAATTGTGGGCCTAAATTTTTGTTCTTAAAGACTTCAACTGTTGTTCTTTATTTGTGCCATTAAATGAAACTTGACACTTAATCCATTCTTTATTTAATGTTAACTCCTGACTTTTATCAGGCCCTAAATAACCTACGGAACAGCAATAATCACACCCTAAATATCCATTTCTTTCTATCAACCATGTATGTTTTCCCTTACGCTCCAACCACTGTTCCCCAGAGGGAAAATCAGAATTCGAAACATTACCTGTATTGGCTTCATGTTGTAACGCTGTTGTTGCTGATTCTGAGGTGGTGGTTGCGGCGTCACTTACGTCTGAAACACTCGGCGAAGGATTAACACTATGTACAGCCACTACTGCAGAATCACTAGCAGAATCTTATCGCAACTACGATCCATTGTTGAGAGCGAAAATGCTGGAGGCGTCAGTCTTAATTTTCATTGCCAACTATATTACATCAGTTAATATGTTTTCGATATAGGCTAGGTCTCCATATATTTTAAGGAAGGTGTTTAAAGAAAACATGTTATAAGAAAAATAAAGAAGCTGTGCGGTCCCAGGGGTTAAAACAGTACCAGGGCGGTCACGGGGGTTAACAAAAAGTACCGGGGCTGCGCCCTGGCACCTCTACGCCACTGCTATGAGAGTGTATTAATTCCTATTTGAATGTATTAGTCTACGTAAATAATTTCTTAGTTTCTAAACTTACACGATTCTGGATATAGAATTGGCCCTGCCCGGAGGAAATCTGTAGTTTTGATTCCCGTATCCAATTCTCCATGGACACGATGACTGTCCTCTGAATATCTGGTTGATCCATATGTTAATACACCCACCTCTCTATGCAGATTATTCGGCATATTTCTGCTGTTTATAGAAAAGAAAATTATTGATTAAACCTATTGAATAAATATATCGATAGTAATTTTCATGCATCACAATTAACGATACATACAGTATTAGCTATTCACCAGAGTACACGGAAACAAGGAAAGCAAAGAAGAATATACATGTCTTTTTTAACACTGTATCCATTATATATATAATCAACTTATATAAGTGATTCACAAAATAAAGAAAATGCCAATGAACACAAGACGGCCAATGCTCAATTTAAAATTGAAACCATTATACCATTTCGTAGATGAGGATACAAGTAGGAATAAGAATTCTTACATTGAGTCACGGGACGTTAAGACCAAGAAAACAGTACAGAAAAACCTATGTTCACAAACATCAAAGCATTTCCTCCTGGCTTCAAGGAAAGAAAATATATTCAACTCACCGGTTGAATTCTCTAAGCTACTACATCTTCTCGAAGATTTCGTCATATTGAAAAATTGTGATTGATTCATCAGCTAATTCAGCTAGTTGAGATTGATTCAGTTGTTTCAAATACATTTGTACGTAAGCTACACAACCAATCACAAAGCCTGAATTTACAGACCTTTAAAATAATTAATTTTGATTTCAAACACATCTAACGGTGAATTAATTTAAGTCACAAAGAGATAGGTAGACATTTCCTGACCACGTGCTATTTTTTCTACAATCCACTGTGGCAATAGTATATAATTGAATCAGAAGTAATAATAAATTATACTACTGTACACAAAATGATAATTAACAAACACGTGTAATGCGTAGCGCAAACACTTTCAGATCCAATTTTCTCAAACTGAAGTTGTTTAGAAATTAAGTACTCGGAGGATCTAGAACTGGATTCAATCAAAAAGTTTTAAGCTTATACATAGGATTTAAATATAACTTGTTTTTAACGTTTTCCAAATCCCGATGTATCATGTTTCTGAGACGCTAGATGGAACCCGTATCGACGACTTTTACACCGCCTGCTGCTGGTTTTCGGAACTGTTTCCAAATTGTTCGCGGCAGTGTTGTTAGCTAATATAAGAAAAAGTAATACAAGAGAAGTTGTCCTTCTACTTGAATCGGTCATTTTCAATTTACTACCAGATGTTCTGAAAAGTGTGTGAGGGGGAGGTGGGATTTTAGGGCCATGGGCTTTCTCCTTCCTTACTTCATTCGTGTCTTTTCTTCAGCGAAAATCTGTCTGTTGTCTACAAGGCCAGACGCACAAAAATAAAATCCCTTCCGTGTGTTTCCTGCAAAAGAAATCGCATCTTGCAAAGAAAGAAATAAAAAAAAACGGCCACAGCCTCCGTGGTCTTCTGACTATGGCGAATTTTGAAATGCATTTGGAGCAATAGAACAGTCCTAATTCCAGCCATAGAATCAGGTTTTGGCTCAGGCTGGATGAGTGATGATGAGAATGAAGAAAGTGGGAGGAAACAGAACAACTCCAAAAAATCAGTCAACTTGGCATTCGATGTTTTGAGTTGGCCTAGGTAAACCATACTCATCAACTATGCCTATTGTCTCTCCGTTGATCTTCACTGCCTTCTTTGCAGCATGTTCGTTGTACATTACTTTTGTCTTACTTAAGTTCATTGTAAGACCTATTTTCGAACTCTCGAATTTTTAAGATATTTAAACAAAATTTTAATATGTTATTTCTAGGCTTAATAGCTCGGCTAAGTTAGTTAATGAGCAAAATCGGCCCAGGCAGATGGTCGGGGGTTGAAATTTTGAAATTATAGTACTCCCTATGAAGCTTACGGTGACACCAACGATTCAGAGGTTGTAGGATTACGAGCGGGGGTGGGGGTGGAAATTCGACATTTTTAAAGCCACGTCTTGTGGGGTATCGTTGAAAAGCTCTTGATGGTAAATCTACAAATCAATAACTAGTTTCTCGATAGTGCTCATATAACGCGAGATTTGAATTTTTGCAAAAAAAAAAACTTCGAGATCTACCTCAACCTGTAGGCCTGCCGGAAGGAGTTTTTTTTGTTTTCCTTCCCACTTTTGCAAATGGTAAATAAGTCACGATTGGCAAAGATGGTCGGGGCAAGCTATGATCTTCTTTTGTTGTGTAATCTGGATATTGTGATATCGTCACTCCTCCATAACCCTATCCTAAAGAGAGAATTTCATATGTTTTGTATTAGTTCGAATCCCGACTGGGGTATGGGTGTGGATTTTAACTAGGTGTAAAGCCTAAAGAGCCGGATCGTGACGGGTCGAAGTCCAAAGTTACTAGACTGGCCCATATAAAATCAAGTTTACCAAAAGTTTTACTTTGTATTAATCGAAAGAATCTATTGTTTTGCATAAAATTGCAGTGGATAATGAATTAACTTTCATAAACTCCCGAAAGAAATATTCCGTTTCCGATTTAATTCAATATATATGATAATTCAGTCTTCCAATGTTTAATTTTGTGCCTCTGAAATTGTTTTTTTTTTTTAATATTAATTGAGTGCTTTGATTGACAGTTGAAGCGAGAAGAAGGGTAAAGAAGAAATAAATTCAAATTTAATTGGGGGAAATAAGTGAATAAGTCAGATGAGGGCACCATTTCTTCGGCTTTCAATGCTATAGATACATAATATTACGAGTGAGTTTAGTGTTTTATGAGAAATATGTATTATGGAATAATTTCGACAGTAATGAAGCAGAAACAACAAATTATGTCGAGGGATTGTCTCTAACCCAAGTAGCACACATACGTGTTTTCAACATTGATTTTAGGTTAATTTCGTTGATTAACCGTTATCGGTTGAAAAAATTACGTTTTTTTTTTTAAATCATATTTCAACAAAGACGTCATTGCGTTGATGAGATGTTAATACAACGTGTATTCAATATGTTATTTTCAACTATACTATAGATTTTGTTTAATGCGTTTCTAATTAATGTTATGTCAAAAAATATAATTAAGAACTAATTGAATGCCACAAACTAATTTTTGTTTTCATGTGCACGTTGATTTTCTTTTTTAGTTTTATATTTTTATATGGGCCAATAGTAACTTTGGACTTCGGCCCGTCACTATTCGCCCTTTAGCCATTAAAATCCACACCCATGCTCCTGCCGGGACGCTAACCCGGGACCTTCGAGTCATTGGCCTAAAGATGTAAAAATAGGTTTAACTGAACTCTAACCGAAAAAAGCCTAGAATATTTGAATTTGAGAAATTTTCAATGTGCTTCTATTGTAACCGACCTTTTAAGGAATTACTAGAAACTACATAATTGCAGAATTTTTAATCTGAATAATGACGTACATAAAATTACTAACAGCTCAGTATACGAGTGGAAACCTTTAAAATATTATTTCTGGTCCATTTTTTAAAGCTTGTTTGTATTCGTTTATTTATTGAAGCTGGGCTTTATGGTGGACAAACACCGTGTGTGTAAGTTTTCTCGGGGTTCTACCGTTTCCTCCTACGTTCTTCATTCCACCAATCATCCATCCGGTCTGAGCCAAAGTCTCCTAAAGGCTTAAAAATTAGAGTCCCTGCCGGATTTTTTTATTTTGATTTTTTTTTTGTAATTAAATAAACACTTCCATTAGTTTCTAATTGCAACTACTGTATAACAGATCACTTGTTTCGTTTTCCATTGACAGTTTTTTTGTTGTTTTTATCGTGAACCCATAATATTTTGGTGATTCCATTCCCAACTTTTAGTACATGGCTATGGATTCCATTGGAACAAAGGTGGCAATAATCGAAAACATTAAACATGAAATACTTTGGACTAACAAGCTTGAGCTAAACTAAACTTTATTTGCGTCAATGTTCATCACACTAAATCCTCTTTCGCATTCCGCAGTATTGCAAGGAAATGTTTATATTCAGCGCTTCAAAAGTTAAAAACATTTCGGAATTGTCGGAAATACTCAACCTATTTCCGAATACCGTTGCCCTTCCTACCTCCAAGTTAAATCTTTCATAAAGTTGCCATACGTCTTTCACCGTGACGTCTTCGGGTCATGCATTTGGATCTAGCATCGTAATGGTATTTAAGATGTGATCATTGGATTAATTTTTATCATACAATCTTCTCTTCATAGTATCACAAGAAAATATAATAAATTGGTTCGAGTTCAAGCTTTAACTTTGATACTGATTTTAAGAGAAACTCCTTTTATTAGACAGGCCTTCCGGGCTATCAACGCCTTTTATTACATCGGTTCAGGTTCCTCCGTACCGTAGAGGTTTATATAACCCTGATGATCCGTCGAACGAGGTAATCACCAGTTGTAGAGTTATATCTTTGTCTTGCAGCTGGAGAGACAAATATGGTAGTTCCTACAGTACATCGTACATCAAGCCCAGATCTGTTATGAGTTCATAACTAGCAAGTCTATCTGCCTAATCACTAACACACTTTATCTCTGAGATGCTCATATATGGTTGAATATTTACCCATACTACAAAGACTGTTCTTAAGCTATGGAAATGCAGCGAATATCCATAATTCGCCCAATTCGCAACGTAATGAGTTCAAGTTCTTAGCATATATTGGAGAGCTCCAATAAACTTTTCGAAGATTGGCCATAATGTACGTAAGGAGTTTCGATACTAGTTTTAGAATGATTTACACCCACAACTTTATTGATGGAATCATTCACTGCAAGTTCTAACCTATGGTTCATGCAAAGTCAAACAAGGCGGATATAATCTGCTAGTCGTTTTGGCTTATACCATTTGCCTTGCCCAGCATGACCCTGGCATTATCACATACAAAAAGACTCCCAGTGATTATGCAATTAATTTTCTGAGAACCCACACATTTTTAAGACCTTTAATAACGTTGAGCATATTACTTTAGGCGTCTTTCCCCCTAATTCAACCAGTTTTAAGGACATAAGAACTGGATCTTCGTTGCTAATCCAGGCTCGCATATACTCAACAAGGCTAGATTTTTTTACTGATAGTTGAAGATTTAACTATCAGCACAGACAACGTAGGAGATGATTCAACTAAATAAGTGACAATGCGTTTGTTCATCTCATCAAAATAAGACATTGTTAGCAGTTCTCTACCAATGGAAAATTTTTCCTATGTGGTCACCATTGAACTTGAATATCTAATTGAATTAATGATTAGTGATCAGTAACTGATTTTGCTAAATAGAACACAGTCTGGAAAATACTTTTGTTGCAATTCTGCACTAAGCTTGCCGATTCGACTCCCAGATTTGCAATAAGCCTGTCTACTTTTGACTTCCAAATTTACAAAGAAACTGAATGAAATTTCGAGTCAGAATGCGTCTTGATCTTGTACCGGAGTGAAACAAATTGAGCACTTCTCTTTGCCCTTGTCTCCAATGCCTTGTCTTTTAGCACAGCAAGGACTTCTTTTTACCTTATATGATTCTTCTTTCTCTGACTTGCAACATTAGGTATGTGGCATATTGGAATTCCTCAGGAAAATAGTTCCATTTGTGACACTTTATTCGTGTGTAACCCAAATTATCCAGCCACGCTTTGTTTTCGTTTTATCACAGTTCAAAATGATGGTACAGGCCTTTTTGGACACCCTGTACCATAATAAAACAAGCCGTACCTTATAAACATGTGTACGTTCTAGCTTGCTCTAGCTCCGGGATTCATTCCATCTTCTGACTTAGATTTCCAGTCAGAAATCCACAAATTCCTGAATTTTATTTGTGGCATTTAAGCATCTAAGGCTCAGGCTGGGATAGGATAGGGGAAAAGATTCGAAAAGACGTCGGCCAGGGCCCATGTTGAAGGTGCCATCCTGGCATTTGCATGGTGTCTTAGGAAACCCCCTGGAAAAACCTCAGTCAGGATGGCCGGCCGCTGGGATCGAACCCACCACCTCCCAAATGCTAGGCCAACGCTCCTTCTGATTAGACACCTAAGTAAGATAGAATATGGGGTGAATCCCGAAAGCCTCTGTCGATGATTAAAATGTCTTCCTTTTGAAGTCATGCTTGCTTGCATTTCTCCGATGTCGGCTTAAAGCATGTGTGCCGCTATTTTAGCGTCCTTGTTCCTAGTTAGCGAGTAGGCATTAAATATTTTCTATTTGAAACAGGACTGAAGTTATCAACTATAATTTTTTACTGTGATATGTTCATAATATCCGTACTTGCCACACAAAATGTGGTTTGCTTATGGTAGTTTATTTAGCTGAATTTCAAACATATAGCCTACTTCGACGTGAGGTACTCATCATTAGAGTATAAAATGTTTCTTATAAACACCAGTCCCAAGAATTACATATAGATTTTTGAATATCTTCTTGTATATTACCTGGATATTATTTGAGCGATGTATCGTTTTGTAACTAGTGGGGCTGATGGTTAAACAATAGTTTCCTGGGAAAGGTTATTTTTAATAAGTAAAATTGAACGTTTGCATAACAAAATTATTTTTTATCTCCAAAGCGGTTGAAGATATAGCAGTTTAGTTTAAATTGTGACATGCTTATTACATTAGCACTTTCCACACGAAATTTGGATTAGATAGCTTTCACCATTCTTGAGATATCACAATTTATTTTTAGCAACATTATAAAAATTAGAATCCGGGAGTGGTCATTTTTGGACGCGCTTTCCATGATAACCGGAAGTGATATGCACATAGGATTTGGCTTAATGGAATTCTCTCATATGATCTTGTTATTACATACAAAAATTTCATTAGAATTGGTTGAGTGGCAGAAAACAGTCGTCATGCTCAGTACTCCTTTCATTTGATAAAGATGAAAATGACTAAAAATTTTAATATACATCAATCTTGAGTTTGCCTACTCGGTAGGCTTTGGGGGAGTCTCATGCCTACGTCATGAAATGATATTACAAAGTGTCCCTTTATGTAAATACACCTTTCCTTATAAAGTGACATTTCTATCTAGGTGTATTACAGATTGCCTGCAATGCATTCAAAAATACAAAAACTCCAGAGAAAAAGCCTTCTTCAGTGCTCTGAATAGCTTTCTTTGCCAAGCAGCAAAACAGAACAGACCAACCATTTCTGCAAGAAATCCTCAGCAAAATGAGGGTGACTAAGTGTGTGTGTGTAGGTGTGCGTGTGTATGAGGGGGTGGTGAAACGTCGCCCGTGCAAACTGCTGCTTGGAGTCCATGATTTCTCTACTAAGTGCCAAAACAGAGGTCAGAAATCTTTGCTGGACTGGAAAGATCTATTTATTACCAAAGAAGGGAGGGAGGGAGCAGGGGCGTACTCTCCCCTCTATGGTCAAGTTCGAATGTCTGATTGTTTTCTGAAGAGCGAAGACGCAAACAAAAATTTGAGACTTCCGTACAAAATCCATTTCGGGGCAACACTGCAAAACTAAGGATGTGTTCTACGTAATGTGAGAAACTGCCACCTTTTCCATATGGTGGCAGTAGTGGATAGATGGTAGAGAAGAGATTTTGAGACTACTTGACACCTTACGTCACTTCTACGTAGAGTTTGTGAATTACACATGATTGAAACGAAGGAAAATTATTCTGAGGCAAAGCCAAATGTTTAATCTAGTATTTAAACAAAAAATGCACATTAAAAACATAAAAATCTTTCGCAAGAACGAAAGCTAAAGCCAAGTATCTGGAAGGCGCATATAAGAAATGGACATACTGGCTGTACATACATACATGTAACAATTTATATAAAATAATCTGCAAACTTCCAGGCTTTGTCAATGGTTTTATGTCCAAGTACAATGCTTGTGGAAACAAATGTTTTTGTTTCATGTTATTCTCTGATTCCTTACGTATTAGGCTACGAAATTAATTGGCATAATTAAATAGTAATTATTATTCAATTAATCAGCACATTTTTGCAAACATCACTGACAATCAAGCAAACACGGTCTATTTTGTTATTTGGAACTAAAATATATATAATTAATGTAAAATTAGCAGAGAATAAGAACGGAGAAATGACCCCTTAATGTTCAAAGATAGAATATATTCAATAGACTGTGGTACAGGTTAGTTTGTTTTCATTTGATGTCAAGCAAAAAATGTTTAAATGTAAGGCAAAAGTTATTTACAAAAAATACTAAACAATATCTTGTCTGATTGATTTCTAAGGTCAAGACATACAAAAACATGAATACGAGTAACGGGAAAAGACGAGCGCAGGAAGAGGAAATGAGTGGCAATGTAGTTACGAGAAATTATTAAAGGAATGAGGCAAATGTCTCTCAGTTTCAGGAATAGAATAAAAATAAGGAGGAAACCACGAGAGATAAATAGGACAAGTGTAGATAGTACTCAAAGTTTTAAAACAAGCTTACAACAAGTAAATGCATATACACACACTCGAACACATATATACAAATACACGCGCAGGACACGACAAACACGTTTAGAATAAAATGAAAAGGAACGCGGAAATATACAAGAACAAAAAATATACATTTCAAAGCTAAAAGTGTAAGATTTCCACAAACACAGCGAAGAACAATCGAATAGATGTAGCTGATTTTGTGGAACATTGATTTCGCATTTGCAAGAAGTAGTATCAAGCCAATTGCCGCCCGTACTGACTGCCAATCTTTCTTCTCCTTATTTTGAGAATAACTTCTCGTTCGTAGTTTTGACAATTAATTTTTGTCCACCCTAGGAACGTGTGGCATGGGGTAGCCGTACAAATATTGGTCGAGGTATAAGTAGTTGAACAATACCGAAAAGGAAGCAGTAATGGTAGAAGTTATGTTAAGCACAGTACATAATGTACTATCTTAGAACAGTACATAATGTACTATCTTAAAGTTGTCTAGCGTAATTCTCTGAACAGGAGGTTTGTGCCTCCAAAATCACGTAGATTGTAAGTGGATTTGGAGGAGAGCGGAGGCCACAATAAGAAAACTAACTGACAACAAATACAAGAGATTCGTAAATATATAGCTGAAGGTACAGTGAAATAATATTATTTTATTGCTATACAGTGCAAGGAACAATGTAAAAAAAATGGATGATAATGCTACAATTGAATAGAATTAAGTAGTTGGTCAATTATTGGAATAACATTTTTGCTACCGTACCAATCATTGGCCACACCAGTTGACATGTATGCTAATTGTTTTTAGATTAAACAATAAAATCAGTTATGTACACAATGTGGAGCACTAATTCTCTCCCTTGACTCCTTCCAGCAAAATGGATGTCGGAAATGGTAAGAAAGCACATAAGAGAACATTCTATCAGTATGCTGAGAAATATATCCCATCGGAACTTGTACGGAGTTGTCCAAAAATTAGACTAACAGCAAGAAAACGTGGTCTGTCTCATTCAACATTAATAAGCGAATTGAAGTGCTGTGTCCCTCAAGGGAGAAAAATGGTTTTATCGAAGGTAGATGAAGATTTGCTGTTGGGATGGATCCCAACATTACGGAGTCTGACATTATTTGATGATCAATGAAATAGTATAAATCTGAATTCTTATTAAAAACACATTTATTAGTACTGCCTCTGACAAAGATTTGTAGTAAGCCTATTATCTGTTTCCTTGCTCTGAATCAAAAATGCCTAACACAAAAGTGGACGGTACTTTTCTCTCGTGTACAAGATAGCTAATGAGATATATTGAATGTAAGTAGAAAGTTTGTAACGTAAGAACATTTAATTTTACTAAACCTAAAAAAAAAAAAATGCGGAAGATGTGGTAAGTACTGAATACTCATGATGAAAAAAGAAATCGTCAATAAAACCAGTTTTTTTGCTTTGTAGAAAAAAACTAATTTTTCCGAGGTTTTTTTTTTTAATTTCCGTTCTTACTCGGCCTGTACTCTCTTAAATATGACTTATTATTGAAGTACTGAAATAAAATTAGGATATTTCTATATCGACTGATACCTAGTAAAAATTAAATTCTCTTGACAGAATGAGGTATTAGGACAAACGGAATTAACTTACTGCTAACTCAAGATTCAGCTCTTCACTATTGATTAAAATGGGCTTATTTCACAAATGTATGTGGTATAATTACATTAAGAGCTCTAGACGTCAGAACTATAAGCTCTAGTAGTTTAACCATTACCCCCTCGTATCCAAAATTGTACCGTGTAAAACATTATAAAATATTGTGTGATTAATCGCACGAAGAACGTTGTACATTCTATTACACGAGAGATCGTACGAGAAATTGTGTCGTCTAAAGTATACTTTGGAGACAAGATCGGCACGTAACTCCTTGACAATTTCGCACGAATATGAAAAATCTTATTTGCAAAATGTACAACCGATGTGCTTCCTTTCATGCTTCCTTTGTACCGATTATGTTTCGTACAAGGCGTTACATTTAGTACATTTGTTTTTGGTTTCGATATAAGTTCGACATCTTCTGCATTACAGCCTGGCCACAAAACAACACTTCATTCGTCTAATATCAGCGGAGAATCAGCTTTCGTACATCAAATAACCCAAGAAGGAACGAAAGACGTCACTTCCGCTTTAGTAAGCAGCTATTTTAATTGCAGTGCTCTACGCCCTATTTCTGTGGAACAAATAAATTATATATGAAACTAATTAAGGGGGCCCCTTGTATACTGCGTAAGAGTCCTTAATTTCTTGAATAGCAATGATTTTTCCCGTAAATTACCTAAATATCTTTGCTTCCTTGTACATAGCGTGTAAAGAACTTTATAATTGATAAAGAATTGCCTGTATTGGATTTCCAGATATTTTGTGGGATAAATAATACGCAGTTGTAATAACACTTAAATAAATGAATGCCAGTCGGGTAGCCGTGCGGTCTACGGCGGTAGGCCAACGACTCGAAGGTGCCGTGTTCGAGTCCCGGCAGGGGCCTAGGTGTGCATTAAAATCCATGGCTAAAGAGCGAATCGTGACGGGCCGAAGTCCAAAGTTACTAGACTGGCCCATATAACAACAAAGTTTACCAAACCTTTTAAATAAATGAATAAACCTTAAAAGCGTACTTTGCTAATAAGATTTCCTCTAAGGAAGCCTTTAGTTAACTATTTTCCACAAATTAATGAGCAAATTGCCATTAATTAATGTCAGGTAGAATTACCAGCAGTTTACAAACTAAATAAAGACAGTAAAAAATCTTAAAGCATTATAATACTTTTTTTTTAGTGTTGCGGAACCAGTTTCCGGACACGTAAGGAAAATTCTCACTTTGGTTGTATGTAAATCCGCACAAAAAGTATATAAAAAAAATATTTTAGTCAATACATATATTGGAGTTTAGTTCATGTATTAACGCTGTATAAAATGAGGAAACATACGTTTGTAGCCCGTAAGAAGAATAAAACTGATCCGATAGTGCAAGGTTCTAGAACGCTAGCCCGGCTCAACAAATATAAGATATTAGTAGATATTGATTTTACCTGATATTGATGATTCTCAATTCTTAGAGGTGCATTTAGTTTATTTGGTCGATATTCATGATTATAAATATTAAGAGATTTATAATTTTGATTAGCATGTATTACTCATGCAAAACCAACACTGCAAGGTTACTATCTGCCTTCACCAGATTTGTTTACATCTTAAATATACTAAAGAAATAAATTAAATATAACTAATGATTTATATTGTTCTTAGGTAGTTACACATAGCATTTTACGACTCGCCGTGGCTCAGACGGTAGCGGGTCTGACTACGAACCAGGCGGAGGGGGTTCAAATCCCGTCCAGGACACTGGAGATTTTTCTCGCAGGGTTCCCATACTCTGCCTCCTACCAATTGAGTACCGGGGTGTCCTTGGTTCTCTTGGGCACCTTGGGCAGGTAAAGGCGGTCGAGCGCGGGACTCACCACCCCAACTCACTTAATACCGTAGGTCAATAAAATGTAGAGCGTTAATTCCATATCCCCATGTGCAGTTCACGGCGGGTGCGTATCGCACAGGAATAGCTTGATGTACAGCATTTTGGATATTTGTTTATGAGTAATCAAATTAACAATCTGTTAATTTTGAATGTTGTAGTACTCTGCTTTCGCCTTTGCTAACGAGAAGCAATTAAGAATGGTCTGACATATCTCCGTTATAGTGTTTCCTGATTGATATTTCAGTTTTGTAGTCCGTGCTGGAAACTTCTATAATTTTGTCTTCCTTTTGATGTGTTTTATCTTACGTTGGATTGTTATGTGTCAGTTGCGATGTACTGTTACACCACGTGTATCTTGGTAAGGTTACCTAGTTTCTCTTAGTCTCGTGTTTCTAGATTTTAGTGAACTAGTTAGTATTTATGGCTTATCTAAGTCAAACAAATACTGTTTGAGACACCCTGTTCGATGTTTCTTGAGATTTGCATCCTGATTTATCAAGCCAAAGAAGGCGGGTTAACTAATGTCAGGTTAGATTCTTCCACTTTTCACTCCGCATTTCGTATCTCGTGAAGATTTTTCTTCGTTAGTTATTTTCTTCCAAAGGTCCTTGTTAAGGAAGTGCTTTTTTATAAATAATTTGCCACACGTGTCATTTTACAACTATAACATCGTGATTGAATTAAGCTGTATAAATGTGCACTCGTCTTCATTCGTTTGATTAACTTAATTGCAATGTAATAACTGAGAAAAAAATGCATGTCCATGGCAAAAAGAAACATTTTCTTGACTTGGATTCTTGCAACTTGGAGAGGACGGAGTGTACGAGAACCTTGCCATCAGATAGCAAAAATACCAGTTTCCAGCCACGTGCTACCAGTATTACATGCTAAGTAACAGCATCCTGCCACACTTGTCAGTCTTACTCAAAATATATAACATAAACGAAAATAAACCATAAAAAGAAGTACACCTGTATCACAGATAATATAACGTTCTAGGCACGCAAAATCTAAGAAATAGTGTTTGTTTATTGTCAAAGAAAACTTCACTCGTAAATTTTGCTATAAACAAATAAGAAATCCACAACTTGCTTCGGTATTTTTTTTTAATGGAGGCAATACTTTGGCTAACTTAAGCCGAGTTCTCCTTCATCTTAATTATCAGAACTGTTACCCGTAAGAAATTAACATGGAAAATATTTTTTTTTCCTCCGAGCCAAATGACAGAAAATCTTTTTGGGAGCATAAGTGGTAGGGCTCGTTACTTTGTAATCAATGGGTTCAGGGTACGATTCCCGATGGAAAATCAAAAGGTTCCTAGCCAATGTGAAGCTGTAGTTCCTGTCTTTGTTACATATTTATCCGAGACAAAGCAATGGCAAACCAACATCAGTTCACCTGGCCAGAAACCTTCAGGTCAGTATCTGTCTTCTCGACCTGGCACAACACCCATCTCCGTTATCACATAAATAATGTTTTCATCTTCATCACCTTCTGCGATACTTTTCCGGTGGCCGAAAGCTGGAGCCATACATTATTAACATTACTTCTAGTTACCAGCCATAATGGCCAGGCCCTATGGTTCCACGCCAACTATCTGTATCAGTAATCCAGTCACCCAATAACTGCCGTAATATTCAAAATACATATTTAAAATTGTTTCTACTGTGAATATCAATGTTTCTTTCGACGTGCGTACATTTATAATATAGCGCTCACTGAGCACCCAATAAGCGCTCGGTGAATTTGTCATTTGTATGCCACTGACTATTTCCGGCTTACTCTGAACCGCCGCCATTTATTCGAACCAAGGAATCTCACGTTCTATCTGAGCCGGAACTGCTAGCATAGACAAAATGGCTTCCCAAGCAGAAAGTTTCAGCGTTACGTACGAGTATAATAATACGTACTCTGAAATATCAGGAAGTCATCAGCTGTACTTTCTGCTTCAGAATAGTAATATGTTAGAAAAACATATTAGTTGTATTAAATAAATTTCATCTAACTTATGCTAGAGATGCGTATATATATATATATGCGGTTATGGTGCACTTTATGACAGCTAGCTACTCTGCCGTATGTACCGTTCGCTTTAATATGAATTCCTAGCGACAGCCAGCAATCCAAAAACTGCTACTAAAAGGGGAAAGTTCTAGAACGCTGGGCCAGTTACAGGAGGGTCATATGTAGAGACTAATGTTACTTCTTTTGAAATACTAAAAAAAAAAAAGAACACTTTCTTGACTTGGACACTTGGAAGTGGAGAAGGGCCAGTGTTATAGAACCTTGGCATCAAGGTTTGAAATATCACCTATTTTATTATTTATTTTTAGTCTAATGTGATTAAACTACAAAATTCCACGTATGAGTCAGGGGCTGCGCACGGTGTTACTCCGTGTGATTTAGTTAAGCATATTCTTAATTTCTTAATGTACAAGTAATCCGAAATTCATATTAATATAAATTCACGTTACTAGTTATAAACAAATAAATGCATTTCTGCTGATACGACAAATGTGCACCGACATATAAATACCATATCAAGGAGTTAATAGCAGTCTCGCTTGTGGTAGGTACCTTATTATTACTAAGTGTGAAAAGATACTCATAAAAATCGGAATGTTTCAAAACAATTATTATTGCATTTGCCTGTATACAAGAAACAAATAAAGTAAACTTTACACCGAGAGTATACCAATGCAAGTATTTCAGCAAACACGTGCTGCTCCCCGTTAACGCGCACTACTCGTTTCCCTATCCATGCTCCATAAAGACTTACCACCAAGATTTCAACATTAAAACAATACACACGTTTCTTATGTACAGAATCCGTTAATTTAGAACTGCAAAAGTAACTAACTAAACACGCGTTACGTATCTGGCATACGATGAACAACATAACCAACCAATTTATGTATACACTTGACCGAATGGAGCATACTACATAATGTTCCCAAGTAATCGCATTATGGATAATATGTACAAATTACAACGCCAAATAAACCTTAATCGCTGCAGTTTAATTTAACCAGATTAGACTGATAGGATAGAGACTGGACTAACTGTTATTAGTATCCCTAATCGTCCACCGTAGGTACATTTGGAAGCCGTGGGTCTAGTAATGGGCCACGCCTGCTCACTACTAGTGGAATAAAGAAATTAATGCTTTTAGGAAAAAGATGGTAACTGAAATGTGCTATGGATTTACCTTTTCCTCCACACTAGCTTATTTTAGTTCTTAATCCATATGATCCAATTGTGGACCATGTTTGCATATTTACACCGCTTGGCATATTTACATCTTCCTGGCACGCCATGTTTATCACTCTTTGCGCTGTACGATATTCTGTTGTTCGTCGAATTTCACCCATGTGCTTTATAATATTCAACTGTTCGTTGATCATAAACCTTAACTGTCATCCGAAGGATTTCCGATTCCAGACACTCACTAACCTCTCAGTCCTCTGAATGCAACCTGTATGTTAATTTTAAAAGCTTCATAGATACATATCTGTACTTTCTCTTACTTTCGATGTAGACAATGGTTGTTGAAATGTGTGTTCAACACCGAATAACTGAGTATTAAAAATTTGAAACAGTCAATGAGAACCCAACCTGCTTTTGAACATCGAAACAATTTACTAGAAACGAAATTCACTCATCAAAAGCCTTATTTATTTACTTTTAAACTCTAGTGGCCGGAATCTGGTTCCACCACCTTATGGTGAAAACTTACCAATTCCGGAAATGCCTCCAATATTTTTATAAAATTTAGTTACTTTAATTTTTGTACTGTAGGAAGAAGAAATGTTTGTATTATAATTACCTTTTATCAAGTTGGTAACTTCTAAACCTGAATAAAATATTCAGGAGCAATTACGATTGCGAATTCAACAATAAATCACATAGTTTTTTCTTCTTCTTCTTCAGTATGAGTTGGATCCGGTCCAATGGACCATTTCATCCAGTTTATAGAAGTTATTTTAATAAGTTTTTTCGTGAATATGTATAAAAACGTACTACGGCCTCATTTTCCTGAAAACTTGTGATGCGTGCCTTCCTTCCGATTTGCATCAATAGTCAATGGAAACACGTGTTTTATTTAGTGTTCTAACACCGTGTAAGTGAAACACGTGTCTCAATTGGCTATTTATCTAAATCGTAAGCAAAATACACAACGCAACCTCTAATGGAAATCAGCCCTAGCACTAGCAATATGCAACCGGAGCTCGCCTGATTTCCGGAGTAAGCGAGGGTGGATTAAATGAGGGTAAGTACGTTGAATGTGGTAAAGTTGGGACGGTTATGGGGGGAAAAGTGGAGAAGGAAGAGGACAAGAAAGGGAAGAGAGAATTTGTGTATAATGAATGAAATGTAATAAAAGGTAATGCACGTAAGTATGTCGTAGTGTAGCGGATACATATATGGTCGTGTAGTATATTAGTAGCAAACGCATCGTCACATTCCCACACTATCACTTTCGCAAGCACAAGATTGACGTGGTGGGCAGCAAGATCTTTTTAGAACTACTTTCCGGGTTGCAGGGCTGCGGTGAGCCCATTTGCAAACACTTCCGGTACGGCACAGAAATTTTCCGTAAACAGAACCTTCGACTAAAACGTACCTTTGCATATGCCCATCGTTAACCGGGGCTACGCCGCCCAGCTCCCTTGAGACTCACCCTCCCTCCACTTGCACACCTCTTTATCGATCGTGGCGCATCCTGTCCAGGTGGGTTTATATAGATTCTAGTTTTTAGTGGCCTCTTTCAAAATTAAAATCACAACTTTTATTAAATTTCCTTTTTAGTATTTACATAAAAAACAATAGAACTTTAATTTTCTTTAAAACATCTAAACAGTCAATGCTCTACGATTGAAATTATTTAGGAGCTTTTAATTTCTGTGATGTTGAGGGTTGAAAATTTCCATTAGCTTTTTTGGACTTTACCCTTCTACCTGCCGTTTGATTCTTTTTTTCAGTTTCTCACCGTTCAAGCATAATCCTTTGTACTGAAAGCTGTTTCACTGCCGTGTTTCATCTTTGTTCTTATACTGGCTGTGCCTTGTATACCCACATCACTATGTTGCAGATTATTTTCTATTTCCCGATTTTCAGTACCAGTGCGGATATTAATAATATATTGTGATAGGAGTTCAATAATTTTATGTGGGTTTGCAATCTCAGTTTGAAGCTGTTTCATATTAAATTAACAGTGACCGTTCTTCATCAAAAAGTAAATCCGGTGAGCATCTTCAGCGATCTCTCAAAAGCTTTTGATTGTGTAGATCACGAAATAATTCTTACAAAACTAGAGACATATGGCATTAGAGGAGTTACTTTAGACTGTTTTAAATCATATATCCGAAATCGCAAACAAGTGTTTCAAGTTCCTCACGTGGATAAAAATTCGAATTCTCTTTCAGAAATAAATTCTGATGAGTGTATCATCAGAAAAGGTGTTCCTCAAGGCTCAGTACTAGGCCCAATGTTATTTCTGTAATATATCAATG
>JAGDQP010007618.1:0-66487 GCA_022664845.1 Lepisma saccharinum | reverse complement strand
AGTCATGTATTAATGCTGTATAAAATGAAGAACGCTTATTTGTAACCTTGGAGGAATAAGATAGAAGGAGACGCCCAAGCGTACCCCTACTTCGAAAATAAATTGAAGCCGAAAATGGCCGCCGCCCCGGCTGTATGTATCGCGGTCCGCCATATTGCGTATGGAAGAAAATTGAAGTATTGCATTCACAGACATGCAAATAACCAGATCACTCTTGGTGCTTTTATGAGAGTTTAAAAATGGTATTGAGTTGTGCCGCTTTCGGATGTATCAACAGATACAATAAAAAAGGTCTCAATGTCACATTTCACAGGTGAGTGTTAGAGAAAACTTCTGTCGAAATATAAAATGTTGATATAAATTGATGGCATGGAGACAATTAAAAGTGCTTTTCTATGGTTTTCATTATGCCGTCAATATGTTAATTCGAGAATTTAAAGAGAAGGATTGCTGTTCTATTTTTCTCATAGGTTTTAAATAATTACAAGAAAACTGACTAAAGGAAATGTCAGTAGTATTCATTATATTTCATGCACTTTGGGGAATTGTTTTTCGTTACGCAACGTTCGATGTTCACTGGAAGTTTTGTTTACTCTTTATGTTGATCTATACAATATTTTATAAGCACTGACAAATTATCTGTGTATGTTTGTATTCTTTAACCATAATACCAAACCTTCAGGTGTAAATTAAATGTGATTACAATTCAATAATGTGATTTATAGGGTGGCCGTATCAATGTTTGACCAAATAAGGAAAATTTCAACTCGAAGCAAGAACTGACGTTTATATAATAGAAAAAATATACGAAACAAACCCTAAGACCATGCAGAATAAATCAAAGAAAAAGTAGCTCACATTTATTTCATTTAACACAACAGACAAATATATTGCTGAAGGTGTAGTTGCACCAGTAGTTGACCAGTTGTAGTAGCCAATTGCGAACTACGATTGTTGCAGTGTAGATCATTGATTCTATTTACTGTAGGATTATTTGATTCAAGGAACAACGAAGGAATGCAATAATTAATTATTTTACTGTACCTTCTACTTGATATGCACGGATATCTTCTGTCCTCTTATTGTGCGCTCTGCTCTCTTCCAGATGCCCTTTACATTTTTTATTTGATTTTGGAGTACTGTATTTCCTGATTGCACAGGATTTAGAGACTACACTATTAAACCTTATGGAAGTATAAAACGCACTGTGTTTACTACTATATCCAATAGAAACTATTATTATTGTTTGTCTCCCTTGGTCAACTACTGGCGACTGGTCCATTACTGGTACGGTCACCATGTAGCTTCGCATGTCATAGACCAGGTGAATGAGAGAATAATTTGTAACAAAACTTTTCGAAATGAACACTTTACGCTTTCTGAATCTTAGAAGCACTGTTATAAACATATGTATCTTTTATGTTAGTATGTTTACAAAATAATGCTGAGTAAGCGAAGGTGGGTTAATTAAAGCCAGATTATGTCTCATGGATTGCATCTTGCTATTGCCTTATCAGATACATTTTAATTCCCACCCTTCTGCTACCGTAAAGAGTTCCCTCTTCTTCACTGTTCTTTCTGCTTTATTCTCCATTAACTCGAGACGGCAAATTTTTCAATTAAATTTTTCAATATTAACGGATTCCAAAAATTTTACGTATTATTTTACCCCTCTACGGAATTTAATCTGGAATTAAAAACTAATTTATCTAAGTTACAGTGTAAGCATTTCTGTTTAGAATTTTTTAATGATATATATACAAGTTAAACCTACGAATAGTGAGGATAATGCAAGTAATAAGTGAAGGAAAATTTAAAAGAACTGGGAAGACCGCTGGACAAGGTGAACCAAGGGTGAATTGTCATTACCTTCCTCCGGATCAGAAGTGAAGATAAAAGAGGAACATCCACGCCCTGAACGGATTTTGAACTCATAAAGCTGTGTCGGCCGCGTTCGCAGAAGAATTCCTTAATGAGCATATCTACCTATGTGGCCAGGGGTCTTACGCATTTAACGGCTACATATGTCAATATTTTTTATTGTGTAGTGTTTATTCTGCTAGATTTTTTCATTCAACCGCACCTGGAGCTAATTAAAATGTTGCATAAAAAATAAATGTAAGTATCATAACATATGATATAGATTTCATATAAATATTATCTGTATGGTGTACATAAAACAATAGGGAATTCGTGGTTTTCTTCCATACGCAAGATGGCGGATGGCCGCACTGAACGATTGACGGGCGGCCATTTTCAGCTTCAAAATTTGGCAGCTTGGGCGTCTCCTTCTATCTAATTCCTCCATGTTTGTAACCCGTAAGAAGAATAAAACTGATGAGATTGTCAAAAATGCCAGTTTGCAGCGACGTGTTACCAGTAATTGGCTGCTAAGTAACAATATCCTGCCAGACTTGTCAGTCTTACTCAAAACGTATAATATAAATAAAGGAAATTAAAAATATTTTTCAAAAATATACTTTACAGAAAATATAACGTTGTAAGCATGGAAAACCTAAGAAAGAGTGTTTGTTAATTAGTGTTCTGTTAACACAGAAAACTTTGCTCGAATCATTTTGTCATAAAGCCCCTCGTACACCATTCGATAAAGGTTGAACAAGTCGTTGAACAAGAAAATTGATCAAAATGACGTCACGAATCATTGACTCCACGCAGGAAATCTGTTGAATTCAAGTCTTCTCATCCAATACATCCTATTTACAACCTGTCCTATTTATCTTGAATTCAACGCAGTGATCTACCAATCACATCGCTGGTAACTTGAACACGTGACTACTCTGCTTCCGGAACGCTAAAAATTAAAATGTCGATAAGGAGCAGGGTTACATTGTGTAAAGTCCTTGCTTTTATGATGCGAAATAAAGAAATGATCAGAAAATTAAAATAAAGTATCTCTACAAGAAATTACGTCGCATCTTGCTGAAGTAAAGTGTACCTGATGTTTCTTCTGAAGATTTTGTACAACGACTATTGCAATAGAAATTGATATATAGGGCCTACTATAATTCCTAATAAAGTATTGTATTGTATTTAGAAGCAGTATGATATTAATATTTAAAGTGCCATTTAGTTGCTCATAATTTATGTGGAAAGGTCAAGTTTTTATTTACTGTATGTAGGAAGTTCAAAACTTCTAAACATAAAAGTATCTGAGTACACGTTACTTTACGGGACGAAAAAATGTAACCTTTTCCAACGTGTGTGGATGTGTTATAACAGTGTCGAGTCATGGAAGTATTAAATTATAGTGAAGTAGCGAAAATAACTTGGAACTACTTGGCTGCTTCCATGTTGGTGAGCGAGCACATTAAACCCTGCATCACATATAATAAAAAAATCTAACCTTTAACCCGCCTTTGCTTATTCAACATTGTGGCCATAATTTTTATAGCAAAGCATGTGTTATTCGTAACACGACGTAACAATCTGCATGTGGCTTGTCTAATGAACGCAAATAAATCTATCCCGCCATATTTGTGTTGTTGATCAACTTAAATGCATATTTAGCGAAATAACATGCTTTTCCTAACACTTTTTACATTGCCCACTGCCGCTATGTGTTCATAGAAGTATCTGCGATGTTTATTTGCAAGAGAATGGGTTGTATAGAGCGTACGTATGTCTCAATAGCTGGCGAAATTTCCCGATCATAAAGTTTCTCCATCTATCCAAGTAACTTTGCGTATATATTCTTCGTGCACGTACTTTTCCTTTGCTCACCAACAATATCAAATAAATGTTCACTCACCAAAAATAATAAGTTGACACAAAACAAATATTTCTATTATAGTCCTCTTGAAATGACCTCGTATACACGAAAGTGATTGGAAGAACTTCTAGAAAAAGCGTTGGTATTGGCTGAGGTGCAGGTTATATGGCAGCTAGCTATTGTGCCATATTTTACCGTATGTTGCTCTTATACCACTTACAAATATTTCACCTACCGATGGTTAGCAATTCAGAATCAGTTACGAATAACTACATTTCATAATTATTTACGTAAATATGTACTCAGTACATGCAAATGGAAGAATACTAAATGGTATCACTTCGTGTTATGAATAATATAATTTGCTCCAAACACCGCGGATATATTGTCGTTGGGCGGAGAGTGGTTCGTTAAAGTGGGTGCAGTTCCGAAGCTGGTGGTGCCTTTTTGCAAAATTTACAGCACGAATGATACATTTGTCTGACTTGAAAACATTAGATTGGCGTTAAAAGAAGTGAATAATTATTGCTGTGAAGTGGGAACTATATCCTTACGGCGTAGGGCGAAGAGTCCGTGAGAGTAATGTTCATCGCGAATAAATAAAAACCGAACCTGACTTTAACTAACTCCTCTTCGCTCGCTAGAGATACTGTCTGTGTTTTTGTGACAAAATACGTATCATCATACATAACACGAAGTGTCATGATTAGTGTTCCTACACATGGAGCTATCTTGATCAACTGGAGTGCGTATTTAACGAAATAATAATAAAATATGGATCTTAACTTTGGGTTGTTAGTTATCGCTAGATGTTTATAGAAGTGCGCGTAACCGGAAAGAAATAAAAGGTTATAAAAATTGGAAAGAGTTTTTAACTAAGCAATAGAAAGTCTATGTTCGAGGAATCACCAACCACGGAACCGTAGCCGTTAGTCAGGTTATTTCTTTATAACAAGCGATGCATATCATGTTTAACATTCACTCCATGTGCCCGCTTTCAACGCAGAAGTGGAAAACCGACTCATGTGTTTTTGCCTCTATCACTTTCATTTCACACTTCCGCTTAACTTATCGAATCGTGTACGAGCACCATCCAAACACTTTCAACACTACTTGGATACAACCCGTTCATTATTTAAGTTGGATCGTGTGCGCATTCATCCAACTGCTTGTTCAAGAATTTGATTCTATGTTTATTGAATCGTGTACGAGGGATTTAAGCAAATAAAAAATAACGAAATATCGATACCTTACAATGTTATACAATAAAGAAAATGTATGAGTTACTCATTGGTGGCAATACTAGGGCTAATTTAAGCCGGGTTCTACTTCACGTAAACTTATGCTTATTCTATATATTAACCGTCAGAACTGTTACTCGCACAAGATTCACCCTGAAAATAGTTTTCTTATGCCCAACCAAAGTATAGAAAATACTAGATGGTAGCGAACATTCCTTTTTTGGGGGTAACCCATTCTCTAATTGGGAGGATGAGTGGTAAGGCTCCCTACCTTTTAATCAATGGGTTCCGGGTTCGATTCCCAGTGGGGAGACAAAAGGTTTAGAGTCCTCATTAAATTTTAGGTTCCGTCCTTATTATATATTCATCGAAAGGAAATCAATGGCAAAACACCATTTGTTCACCTCGCTAGGAACTATCGGGCCAGGATCTGCCCTCATACAGAATATCTGCCCTCATCACATAAATAAATAATTAAAGTTAAGAGAATTGTTGAAAATTGAAAACTGCTCAACTTCATTCCATTCTGCGGTAGTTTATCCGGCGACCGGAAACTGGTGGCATACATTATTAACATCAATTTCAGTTTACAACCATACTGGCCATGTGCTAGCTTCACGTCAAAGTTCTCTACTAACTGCCATAATATTCAACAAACATTTTTCAAGTAGCTCCGAAGGGCTTTGGCCTGTTAGGCCACTGTTTTACGTTCAAGTTGTTAGAGGGTTATGTAGTCTGCGTAACGCCCCTTTGCAGCCGCGTGTCTGACTTTCCTAACCACAGTCCGCTATTTCTTTTGTTTAAGTAGCTCCCCAAGTGTCCTCGAGATGCTGGGTCAACACCAAAGTTGTCAGCCCCCATCGAAAATCGAGCCCGGGACAGCTTGCACAGAAGTCGAGCGCGCTACAGACTAGGATACACAGGAAGTTTTCAGTGTATGTAAAATTACCAATGTCTAATACATGTATGTTCATTTCAAAAGCTTCATCGATACGTAACTGCACTTCCTCTTCCTACTAGCAATGTAGACAATGGATGTTGAATGTGTGTGTTCACAACTTCAACACTGCATAAATGATCCTCACAAAATTTGAAAAAGTCAATGAGGATGCAGCTTGTTTCTAAACATCGAAGCAAATTATTAGAAACACTAATGACGCTAACCACTCATCAGAGAATTATGAATTTACTTTTAAAGCTCTAATGGCAGGAAACAGGTGTGATCACTATATATGGATCAATATTTTACGAAGCTGATTGCCATAATGTTTATTCGAAGGTGAAGAAGACAAAGATGCATTACTATTACTCAACTGCATGGTGGACGTGACACTGTTGTCAAGAAAAACATCACGTAGTAAATTAACCTAATTAGTCTGTCTTCGCTTCTCGACATTAATTCAAGCACGTAGGCATGTGGATTTCTCGTGAGGAGATCATTGTGCTGCAATTATTGATTCCGCCAGACCCTCCCTATCACAGCCCCAAATCCTAGCGAGTACCAAACCAACTTTATAAATTTCACGGTCAAAAATCGATAGAAACCATAAAAAACTCCATTTGCACCCTCTCAATATTAAATTTACACCCCCAAACTGAAAGTCCTGGCTGCAACGTGGGCTGACTACATCAAAAGTTTGTCCCTGACAGGTTTAACATAGTGAGTGCGATTCTAAATGTTCCTGAACACATAAAATAGTATAAATTCCTTGATCTGTACCTGTCTCACACACACATGTCAAACCAGACCGAGAAAAATGTGTGGCCTGAGGCGTTAGAGCACGTCTCCAATGCTGCGGGTTCGAATCCAGCCAGGGGCATGGATGTTTATGGAATTTAACAAGCATTGCATCCATTTAAAGTGTGACGGGCCGAAGTCAAAAGTTACTTAAAATGGCGCATAGAAAAAAAATCGATATTGATTTTTTTAACATATGTCTATAGCAATACATTGAGTCTTTGGCTCCCTCACCCGCTCTAGCTCCAATGCAAGTAATGTTTTCGAAAATTTACATTCAAATGTTTTACATTGTGCTGCTCCAATTATAACAAAAAGGTACCATCATGATCCACTGCAAGAAACAATCAAGAAATTACCGGACACATTTCCCCCGCAACCGTTAAATGAGCAATATTTTAATCGTTCCAAGCTTATATACAGCGTTAGATTTGCCGAAGACGTTTCTTAGTCCGTATAACGTCCCAATCAGGTGAGGGGGGGGGGGGATATTAATATATTTCTATATAAACAGGTAGTGCGAGAAAACTTGCAAGCAGCCACTAATTTTAGGATCTTTCCTTCTTAACGTGTAAGGAATCGAACACTACTTACAGGATATTGGTTCACATGACTGCAGACAGCAATTACAGATGCAACACTAATTATAGATATATAACATAATTTTTAAATAAACAACATAACGAAGATTACACTTCGTACATAAATATAATTACCTCGAGAACTCTTGCGTCTTGCTTCACATACACATACAGTAATTTCTTCAACTATCTCCACTTTAGAATTTCGAAACCTTCCTTCTTGTTTCTTGTTCAGTATCTGATGATTGCACACTAACAAAAGGTGACTTCTTATTGCGCTATGCTCCAAACTGACTTCTTGTATTGAAGTTTTAACACAGCAGTATTTTATAAATGTGAGCAAACCACCACTACTATTACGACAAAACTATACTCAATCAAAACATATAAAGTTCCTCACCAACATATATTTTAAACAGATAATCTATTTTTTTAATGGATACTTGTCTTCTTCAACGTGAACGTCGTGAAGCCGTTGAAAACAAAAGATAATGATTTATAGCGCTACAGTGTGGTAGAAGTCACGGAATGTCGCGCGCAGCCCTTCAAAATTACATTTGGTTCAGTGTTGCGTAGACTGGAAAACGCAAGGCTTGGCTGGGCGCAGGTATACCTTGGAAAATACACTTGAGCAAGGCTAATGCAAGTGTAACTTGAAAGGCCAAAGAAAATGAGGCAACTCAAGGCTTAAGGTAAGCTTAACGCAGATGTGCTTGCTATTAGGGCTATGGATGTGATTTTAAGATGATGAAATTTCTTTTGTAATTACAAGGTTATAATAAATACTACATATTCTTGTATTGTTTGTTTTCGGAGTAGAAGAGCTACACATCTTTACTTCCTACACTCGACATTAAATTGAAACTTGTTATTTTTGAAAAATAAAAATTGAAGTCTTATTCATCTGCTCTTCATTACAACACAAGAATGTCTCGTTAGTTATCTGATGTAAAATTCATAAGCGGTGTGTTTACTGGGCCACTGATGCGTATGATATTCCAGTTAGAAGTACCTTACGCAAAATGCATTCCATTTACAACAGTCCTTGGAAAGCTTTTAGAGCGATGGTCAAGGAAATTCTTTGTAAACATGGAAGTGAAAGTTACAAGAAGTTAGTAGAATTTTTGAACATCATAAAAACCTGTCAGGTGTCGTTGAGATATCTCTTTCTCAGCAATCGAAATGACGATCACGACGGCAATCTGGCCAATAAATAGAAGGGTAATAGTTAGGGAAGTTCGGCACGATCCATAAGTGGCGTTCGGTCGTCGGTCCATTTTGAGGCCACCTTCGATGTCTGGACCTGCTGGCATAGAAGCATAACAAAGCCCACCATCGCCGGTTCCTTTGTAAAAAAACGCTACGTACCTGCGCTGACCAAAAGCCGTAGTAGGTAAGAAGTTTCCTGCCTTGCTGGGAACTGTTTTCATGTCTAGAACTTGTCGTCCAATTTTAGCAGCTGTAGGTAAGGAAAACGCACCACACTTTCAACAAGATATTTAAACAACTGAGACAAGATACCAAGGACACTGGTAAACCGCAGTGATGAGATATTACATTTTGTCATTGGTTCGAGATGACGCATTGAAGTTAGATAAGAGAATCAGCACTCATGTTCACTTTCAAGTTGTGATTGCCAATGTAATGTAAATGTAACGGCTAATGTAAACTTCTATAAATTTGTGTTCCTCTATCGCTGAGTAAATGTCCATTATCTTCATATGCTCATAATGCTGTAGAAATTATTATATGTCTCTCTAAAGCTGTAAACTGTTGATAGTTGATTTAAGAAATTTGAAGGAACTTCCAAATATTTCGGAACATAATTAAGGTTTGTTAGTTAGTTGGTATATGTTTGAAACAAAGGCTGTGCAACCCAACATTGCGCGCATCACTTCTGGAAACCCTTGGGGTGGTCGAGCTGCACGAAAACTCAGCTCCTTGAGTAAGAAAGTGCGAAATTATACGTGAGTTCTTGGTGTTATCACAGAGTATATAAGTATTTTCTCTGTGGTGTTATTCTGTTTGTGTGGTCTATAACGGCTTCATTCGACGGAGATATATTTCTCACTATTCGGTTTCTTTTCTCTTCAAAGATCATATTTCACTTATTCCGGTATAGAACTGTAGAGGACAGGATGCTAAAAGGACATCGAAGTGTTATAATTTAATAGTACTAATTCTCGTAAAAACTCTCTCACATGAGAAATATCGGCACTTCGGGGAAACGAATATTATATTCATAATTAGTACCAACAAATATAATTAAGAAACACCAAAAAGTTTAGATAAACAAGAAGTCACCAAAAATTTGTAGCCAAGTGTTATCGTAAGAACGGCTTCTGAAGAAAAAATAATTTGGATCTTTTCAGATATATGAAAGGGATAGACTTTATCTTCTATCTACGACAAACTGTGTGTGTGCGATGGTGGGAGGTGGAACTAGCCTAAGTTATTTTTGTTTTAATAGGGTTAGAAGAACCCGCGGGCTATATTCACGAGGAAGGTTAAAATATGCTAAAAACAGTCGATAAAAGAAAACATGTTCGAGGTCGGTGGTTGATTCGTTTTTGAATGTATCTCACAAAACTTACGTGCATAGTGAGCGTACTCCCCCCCCCCACAGTGTGCGAATTAAACTTTTAGCCAGAGGGGATAAAACATATCGCACGGATTTAAACAAGCAACATATATATATATATATACACACAGGGATTGGACAAAAAAATCTAAAACCTTTGAAAAAGTGTGAAAATCATACCTAGTATGGTGTGGGGCCTCCTTTTGCGTCCAAAACAGCTTGGATCCGACGTGGAATGGACGTATACAGCTCCTGAATCGTGGTGTGTGGAATGTTGTACCACTCTTCCTCCAAAACATGCTTCAGTTCCTTAAGGGATAATGGTGGAGGGTAATGAGACCGAACACGCTTTTCTAACACAGACCACAATGGCTCAATGATGTTCAGATCTGCTGATTGTTTGACCCAGGGGAGGTGTGATAGCTCCTGGTCATGCTCCTCAAACCATGATTGCACCGTTTTTGCAGCGTGACAGGGTGCCAAATCATCTTGGTAGATGCCATCACCATCCGGGAACAATGTGTGGGCCATGGGTAGAAACTGGTCCCCCAAAATGGCCTCATACGCTTTAGCATTCATCATTCAATGCAGGGCTATGATGGGACCTGCAGAAAACCACGATATCACTGCCCATACTGTAACAGAACCACCCCCATGCTTTACAGTTGGGCGCAGACAGTCTGGATCATAGGCCTGCGACGGTGTTCTCCATACGTAAACACGACCGGTTGTTGGAAACAAGGTGTAGGACGATTCATCGGAATACATTTGCACTGATCAAGCGTCCTCTCCTTCTGGTCTATGCACCACTGGATACGCCGCTTCGCATTTACTGCTGTGACCAGAGGTTTGGCGATCGCGGCCCTGCCATGAATTTTCATTTTATGAAGTTCCCGTCGCACTGTTTTTGATGAAACCGGGTTCTGTAGGCCGGAATTGAGTTCAGACGAAAATTTCCATTGCAGTGGTCTGCTTTTTAGCTACTACAATCCGTTTAATGCCCTCGTGTCCCTATCGGACAGGATTGTCTTTCGACCACTGTTGTGCTTTGCAGACGTAGTTTGCCCATGCATTGTTTATGCCCTCGTGACATTGGACACAGTGCCTGTCGATACCCCCACAATGGTCGCCACTGTTGTAACTGAAGCTCCAACAAGACGGGCACCAACGATCGTGCCTCTTTGGAAGTCTGCCAGGTCGCCCATTTTACCGCACCACTTGCACACCACGACACTCACAGGTGAACTGGCTACAGCTGACGGAAGAGGAAGGTCCACATGTCACATTGAAAACAAAACACGATCGGCAACCACAACACGTGGTGTACAGTGGAGGCCGCACTTACGTGTCCTGTATGACGTGTTTTTAGATGTTTGTCCAACCTCCATATATATATATATATATATATATATATATATATAGAGAGAGAGAGAGAGAGAGAGAGAGAGAGAGATTGAGAGGCGGACATGCAGTAAAATTTTCCAATGAGGGTCACTTTGTCAAACCAATCATACTAAATCAATTACATCGAGTTACTTCATAAACAGCACAAGAGAAATGGCTTCCAAATAGGCTTCTTAGCCGCTAGTAAAGTTCAGATACACTTGTCACTTCCAAGAAAATACTTTCAACTTTTGAGTTATTCCATGTCAGTTCGACACACCTTTTCTACCTCCCCCTCTCTAAATTCTATGACTTTTGGTTTATTGCTAGTATCCGTTGAGAATATTTTTTTTTATTTGAGATTTTTTGACGCACTGGATTTTGTTTTATGAATGTTCCAAAAGTCAAATGTTCCGTGTTTTAGTTAACAAAATTACATATTACTCAGTAATGGTTGGCGATAGAGGGCTCGGAGTGAGTTCATTTTAAAGGTTTTGTAATAAGCTTTCATTTGATACGATACTCAACAGGGTTGCACAAAATTTTGTATTCCGAAAAATTTAAAAATCGATTTCCTTAAAATCGGATAACTCAATTAAAAAAAAAAAATCTTAAATGTTGGTCATACCTCCCTACACCTATCACGGAAATTGTCACTTGTGATGAAAATGGGATCGTATGATATAAAATACTATCGTCGTATGTGTGGGGAAGGAAAGGCATTAGTGGTCCACATTAAGGGGAAGAGTTAAGTAGAAAGGGGGTAACATGTTCGCGGGCAGGTACTTTGGGGTAAGTTGAGCTTTCTCCAGTGACTTGTGAGTTGATTGCCCTTGGAGTGGGGGTTGGTGGTTGTTTGTGACGTGTTATGAAGTGTTTGTAAGGCTCTTCATTACTTAAGATCCTGAAAAAGGTAAGATTGTTGCGGTGAAATCATTTAAGATGGCGGGTGTCCCTCAGTGGAGGGTAACATGGTTGCGGTGTCGTCATGAGGCGTTAGTAGCTCGGTTATGAGTTCATTTCCCCTTGAGGTCATTGCGTTGTTTACAGACGTGATGTTATATGACCCATGGGAGGTTGTCACATCTGTTGACGTGATGATATGAGGTTATCTGGTGACGTGATCAGGCGTGAGTAGTTGAAAGTTCATTGACGTTGACGGCATTGCCTTGTTGCTAGAGTTGTTGTTAGATGAGTCATGCGACGTCGCCATATCGGTTTACCTGATCATATAACATTATCTGTTGACGTACTGATATGACGCTATCTGTTTATGAGTTGATATCAAGTTATCTGTTGAACTTTCACGTGATGAGTGATAAAGTTTACAATACATAGAGGGCGTTAGTGTGGCATACATCATAAATAGTTTTCCGCCTCGCACTCATGTCTAACCAACAGCAGCAGCAGGAGCTGTATCAGCAAGTTATAGAAGAAGTTGACCTCACATCAGATTATGAAAAGATAGTGGAGACGTTAACATTATTTGCAAATGGTAATGTAGAAAAAGAAGGCGAAAGTGGAGACCGTACAATATATACTTGTTTAAGATCAAAAGTGAAGTCTGAAAAAGAACAAGTATCTCAATCATTATTATCATCACCTGTATTAAAAGAGAAGAATAATGATGATGATATTAAGGAGGTTATACATCTTTAGTTCCTAAGAAGCAACAGAGAACGAATAATCTTGTGTTGAATGAAGTTGTATATCCAGTGAAAAAGTTTGTTTTACGAAAATACTAATATTTTGCAGTAGCAATAGCAGGAGCAGCAGCAGCAGTAGCAGCAGAAGAAAGGGGAGGATCTTCAAGACTGGTAAAATCTGCACAAGTTATCGTGCGAGCAGTTCCCACTACAGTGTTAGCGAACTCTTCAGCGAAAGCATCAACATCAGTAGGAACAGTAAGTAAAAAGTGAAAACTACTACTACTAAGTGTTTGTGTATAAAGCAGTGGGTGGACGAAAAATGTATTAAGCAGACATTAAAGAAGTGGAATTATGCAACTGCATTGATATGTGAAGCTTGTTATGAAGGAGAAGGTAATCAAAGTGGTCATGCATGTCTAGAATATGTGAATGGTGAAGTTCAAAGAGGAGAAGTCTTTTAAGATTATTATTGAAAAGCTGTGTGTCGCAATGTTTCGAAATTTAGAACATAAAGTGAACTTTATCGTTTATATAAAGAAGATCATCATGAAGTGGAAGAGGATGATGTATTAATGAGAAATATGAAATATCGTTTGTGGCGAGTGATAAAAGTGTATATGTCAAGTGTAATTGATATGTTTTTTGAAAAATATAAAAATCGACAGTTGAACTGAGAATTTAAAACTCTGAAGTGAAAATGTAAGATTTTTGTGTATTTTGTTGTGGTGGTATTTTTATTCGGGACTCGTGTATGTTACATTCTTTTGTACTTATTTAAAGGACAATCCAATTACTTGCAGTGAGTGTAAGTACAAGATTCTTCATAATAACTGTATATATGTATGGGTTACAGGCAAAGTACTTTCAAAACATTTGCTGAATCAAATGAATCGTCATGAAACGTTTGTGGAGTACTATGACATTTCAAACGACAGTGTCATGTAAGTATTTCCATGAATATTTTTTTCAAATCTTGTTGAGAATTAGTTCATAACAGTTAATTCATTGCTCAACTCATACCAGATGTAATACATGAACAATTTTCTGTAGAAAAGTCTCTAAATGTGCGTTCAGAACAGTACATTATTGATGTGCAGAGATTTAAAATTTGTGCACATGAGTTTATTATGAGAGAATTTGGTATCGTAGCGTGTGATTCTAGTATTTTATTCCACTGTTTAGTAAAACTTCCATGTGACATTACGGAAGAAGGACTAGGATATCAAAAACAAATTCAATGGTTAACAGAAAATTTTCACCGTTTACATTGGGACACAGCAACTGGATACAACGTTTTACATCTTCGTAGAATAAGTTTGTCAAATGTTTTGATTTAAAGCTACATTTTTTGTAAAGGTCTTGAAAAGGTATAGTGGATTAAAAACCTATTTCACTTGGAAAGTGTGAATCATGTAAGTGAAGAGGAATGTCCTGCCTTGAAAACATTAAATTTGAACACTGGTATCTCTAAGTGTACTTATGATGACCCTGTCGAGGTGAATACTTGTGCATTAAGAAACTGGTTCCAATTACAACACTTAATGAAATATGATAAACCACATAATCTTGTAAATACCTTATCAGCCTTGCAAATGTAAGAAGCATGTGCAAGATGTGTTTATAAGACACTATACTTCCTCTTTAATAATAATGAAGAATAATACTTTACGAATTTGTTTTCATTTTAAAATATGGATGTTTTTTCCTAAATGAAAACAATAAGATTTAAAATATATAAACATATTTATTTTTCTTTATAATGAAGAGTAGTACAATACTATTTACAACGTTGCTTGTTTTTTGTTTTATAATTTTTTTCACATATTTTACTACAATTTGATCATTTTTGTCAGATGAGCAGTATTGAATTTTAATATGATATTAACTTACAGTAAAGTAAATAAATACTATACAAAATTATCCACAATGAATTGATTTATTATACTGAACCTGAATTTTGTTATATTTATATAATTTACAATTTCCTTTTAAGAACGTAACAATTTGCTTAGGAGGTGGTCCTGCAAAGGTATCAAAATAAACTCCCTTTGCATTATCATTAATATAAATTGCAGTCCAATGACTACCTCCACTTGAGGAAGAACTTAAATTAACAATCAGTGCTGCTGGAAAATCTACACGCACAGGTAATGTATTAATTGCATAAATGCCAGTCAATACATTTACAGATAAACAATCACGTAAAATCCCTTTCGCCAGCTGGTCCGTCCACATTGTTTGTTATAAGAGTTGGTATGAATACACATTTATTTTGATTTAACATTGATAAACCAAGTTCATAAAATTTGATATCATTTGCATAAGTCCATAATTCTTTCACTGCACATAGGAAATATGAGAATCGATGGAAATAATGAATACTCTGTCTTGAGGTATGTGCCAAGTGAGAAAAGTGAGGACACTTTAATTCTTCTTCTAGACTGATTACACTTTTTCCAAGGATAGATTCAAGAAAAGATTGTCTTGTTTTCCCGAAAGGGTACACGACACTACTGTGCTGAGGATATTTGGTAATGAAGGATGAAATTGAAATTAAAATGTACCATCGGTATGTACATTTCTATTCTTATCAGTTTCTATAATCAAATCAAACTGAGCATAGACAATACATAATACAGACTGTACTAGTGCTTGACTAAAGGATATTTTTATATTAACAGGAGAGTCTCTTACAACATCCCAAGTACAATCATCAATAATTTCTGTAGCAGACATAATAAATGGGAAAATGGTATCACAATGTGCAAAATCATGAGAAGTAATCGTATGTGCAGTATTTTGACGAAAGATCCCAGTACCAGAAAAGAGGGTGAAATAACTTTGAATGAATAATGCTCTTACAAAATCGGGAATTAGGGGGTTGGGTGGATAAAATTTGGAGCATAACTGAACTTACAATTTGTTAAGATTGAAATGTTGAAAACTGAGAGGGTTCAGATGATATTTACCATTCATTGCTGTATTTGCTACAAATCCAATGACAAGATTTTTAGGTACACTACCAAAAAATAAATTATCAATATTACATAACGTTACATTTTGAGGAATAGTAATGTTTCGTGTTTCCACTCTAGTGAGTGGTAAATTTGCAGTAGTATTTTCGACATAATTTAAATGAAGAGACAAGTCAGCAGAAATAGTAAGACGACGTGCATATAATACAACTTCTTCTAAGACAACTTTAAAGTTGGAATTGTCAGCAGCCATTAAGCAAAAAAATCTTTATTACGAAACAGTTTTATACGCAATTTACTTTATTTGGAAGCATACGATCTAAGTTAGCAATATCTGTAAAGACACGTCCAAACATTTCAAAAGGAGCAACACCACTAGCAATTTGCATTCTTTTACGAAAACCAGCATTATTTTCATCAAGAGTATTATATCCAGCAGTATCTTTATTCTAAAATGCACATGTGAGATGAGTTTTCGAAGCATCTTCAGAGTAGTCAAGAATTGATTCCAAGTAAGCTCCAATAGCATATGACCCAGAAGAGGAAGAAATTATTTTAGCATTTAAATATACATTACTTGACTAAACGTAGAATGAAGGAAGTTATTTACTGTTGCTACAACATTAGCTTGCACTGCTGGTTGATCGCTTTCTGCTTTTATATATACCTCTAAGTTATCACCATTAGCTTTTGTAATTTTACAACGTTCATACAAGTACAAGGATGCAGGATGAATATATTCTCCAACATCAGCTGGAATGACAAATTCAATGGGGCCCTCTGAAGTAAGTGTAGAAATAGGATGATAATCTTGCATACGAGAAGACTCAATAGCAGTTTGAGTCATTGGGAGAGTTTGTAAATCAATTCATTAGTACAACACTCTTTACTTGATGTTGAATGGAAAGACATTTTGTAACATAATTGAAAATATCCCTTTCAAGATAAGACTTTGTCTTCTTCATTTTCGTCTTTCTTTTCTTAATAATTGGTGGTCCAATATGTTTTGGAAGAAAAAGAGCTTTTCGTTTATGCGCCCGTTATCTACCACTACCCCTGAGCAACTGATTAATTTTATTTTCTGCTTTTGTTCTTAAAGATGAAGGCGCCTGATGAACTCTACTTTTAACTGAATCTTTAAATGGACGATTTTCTAATACATCTCCCGCGACTTGCATTCCTGTTTGTAAAGCTTGTCGACCAACTGCTTTAGCTCCATGTTTAATAAGTGGCATAGCAAATCTAAAGAGACCTCGAAATAATCCCCCTAATCCATGTCCACTCTGATAAACTGGTCCAGCAAAATAAGGGATTCCTCTACCATGAAGTGGAACTTTCATTTTCACGAGTGTTGTTTAAAGTTAAGTGTTATGGTCAATGTCCCGGATGCGAATGAGATATTTCGTCTTGTATGATCCTTTAGTAGTATTTTAATTGTATCAAATGAAAGCTTACTTAAAGGAAAATAATGTACATTCCGAAATGTTATTGTCTGTACTTTTCCGTGATTAGTATCAGACATTGCTACAATACGTAGTACGGGTGCTTTTGTATCACCTACTAATTGAGGTTGTATAAGGTCAGTGTATACAAATACTTGGAGTGGATACCCAATGTCAATGTAAGGTTGTTTTGTGCTCGTTTTGATTTTAATAGACTAATACCAGGTTCGAAACCTAATTGTATAGGAAATATGCGTGAAAGATAAAGTGATTTAATGTTTTTATTCATTTTAATAGGACCAGTATTTAAAAAAAATCAAAGTAAATTAAGGTTGGAGTGATTTTATTCATAAACTCTATGAATGACGGAATAGTAGAATAATATCCTGGCGATATTTTATGTTTTACATTATCACCATCTACTGTTTCATACAACGTAATATTTTGAATTTCACTTACATTATAGCAAGTTAAGGGGATATGAATTTCACTAAATCCTACCATCCATGATGAATTATTAAGATGAATACGATGATTTAAGATATTTAATAAACGTGATGGATGATGAATAAATGTAAAACCTATCATCTGTACTTTCCGAAATCATTTCTTCCGCTTAAAGTTAAGTGTAATGTTTGAAGAACCAAATTGAAATTGCAAGTTTTCTCACTATTCATCTTCTAAGTCCACATGAAGGGTATCAAAAAATTTATTTTCTGTTTTAACATAGTGTGGACGATCAAATACAAAACAATGCATTTTACCATATTGTTGATTTTACGAAGGAGTTTACCTATGATAGGTTGATCTTTTACAATGTCAAGACAAATATTAATTTCAGAAGGAATATTATAATCGAGGTTACATTGAAATGGTGTACTAACACTGATAAACATATGTTTTCGTTTTTCCGATTTCGGTTGAAAATGAACAACAGCTGTTTGTCCGTGTGGAATATTTGAGAACCCTAACAAATTTTGGAAACCACCAGTCATTCCCACAACATAGTGTTTTCTGTAATCTCGTTTATATTTCATGAAAATTTATTCTTATCTTTATCATAGTAAAATGAAAAAAAAAATATTTTTTTCAGTAATATTAGCCTCATCTTCCATTTGAACATTTTCTATTACAGCGGAAGTATCATCACTTTCTACATGATTTTTTTTATTATCAATACTAATTTGTAATATTCGCTCAAGTTGTAAGTCTTCTAAAAGAGACTTTCCTTGATTTGGTGTAGTATGCTTTGTGATAAGAGGGAGCGAGGAAGCAATATGTGAAATTGAATCATAATATCCAGGATAAAAATAACTTCATAACGCATTTCACTTTTAATATTAGTATGAACAACTACTTATTCTTCCTTTCGAATATTGTAAAAACTATATGGTATGCAAACACTAGTTAACCCTACCACCCAGTTTCCCTGTAAATGAATGGGTTGACATAATTTTGTGGTAACAGATCAAGTCTTATTTTCAAAAATATGATTACCCACATTTGATAGTAATGTCATGTAAATTTCATCTTGTTCCTCAGAAGACATGATGATGATGACTGAACAATTTCTGTTTAACTCATGAATTCGTACTAGTCTGATACCCTAGCCTTTTCACATATATCCAACCCTTTCTACGTTTTAATATCTTTTAAATTAAAAACGTTTTGTATTTTTACACAACCACCATTTGCAATTCTTGTGTGTTTTTGATCCCTTTGATGGGGTCTCCATTCCAATCTTTAATTTTGCATATTAGCGGTGTACTCTGAATACAACGATCTACAATAAATATTTCCCGAGACCATTTTGGTCAAAATCCCTTTTCTAATTTATTTAGGTTTACATTTACTGATTCGGACATAATCACCCGTTTGAAATTTACGGTTGATTTAAACGCGATTTCCTTTTTCTATATATTTGATATACTTGATTTGTATTTTCTTCATTAACCTCTTTAGGAGCAAGTTTAATTGTGGAATGTTCAGTGTAATTGTAACTATGGACAAGATCGTTAAGAACATTAATGTAACGATAAGTGTTTTCAGAAGTAAAGTACTTGTAATTTTTTTTTAAAATTTGAACAAACCCTTCTACAATTGGAGTACTCATTTCAGAATGTACATTATAATGATTAATATGATACTTTTCGAAAACAAGTTTTACATATTGATTATAAAATTCCGTTCTTAAATCAGTTTGACAATGTAGTAGAGGCGTACTAAAGCTACTTAAAATACTTTCATTTGCTCTAGCTATAACTGCACCTGTTTTATTTTTTTAGTGGAATGCAAGTTGCAAATCTACTAAACGCATCTGCACTACATAAAATATATTTATTGCCATCATTATATGTTGCTACGTTTTGCATGTCTGCTAAATCCATTTGTAATAATTCATTTGGACCTCTTACATATTATTTTTCCTCGGAAAAGTTTTACGAACAGGGACATGTAAATCCTATGTATCTTGTAAAGCTAACCAGTTTTTATTTTATTTATTTGTAAACCTGTCTTTGTTTGTAATTTAGAAATACTTCCGAGAGACGTTGAATCTGAATATGTATAGTACAATTTTGATAGTGACATACTTAAAACTTATATTGTTTATAATTTTTAAATATTTTGAAAAATATTATTCTTACGTTTACTACTTTTTTCTTTCGGGAAAAATGATTTTTCCTCGTCTGCTTCTTTTTCTTTTGAGAAATGAAAGGAACAACACTACTAACAGCACCAGCACCAAATTGAAAGTTGATTAATTCACTAGGAACATTAATATCTCGAAGAAGTGACTTAAACGCATCAAGCCCTACAGAATGTTTTGACGTACGTTTTCGAATAACATCATGTACAGGATCAATAATATTTGATCCTGGGAGTATGGTATTATCAATGCTTACGGCACCACTCTGATGCCAACTGATACGATTTGAACTGAGCAATAGATTTTATAATGTTGACGTTTTTTTAACTTACGCATTTGGCATTGATTCTAAAATTAATGAAAATAAAGGTAGTGATTTTGTATTCCTTCCTGATCAAGAAAGGGTACTGCAATAGGCTTTTGAGCTGAGGGAGTATGTTCCAAGTATCGATGTAGTGCTTGTTGATATAATTTCTATTTTTGTTCTATTGATAGATTAGTACGATTTAAATATCAGGCATTTCTTGATCTAAACGTTCTTGATGAGAAACGCTAGATTTCATTGAATAAACAAGTTCACTAGAAGCTTCATCAGGTATGAGTATAGTTTTTTGAAATTGTGAGTGAGAGATGTTAACTTCTAAATAAACTTCCAGCCAGAGCACTTAAAATAGGTCCTACTTATAAAGATAATAATGCTCCACCCTTTTGCATTAATAGTTTATGATTACTGTTAAACTTGAATGCTTATGGGAGAGAGCAGGTAATGTCTTTTTATGACGACGTAGTCTTTGTTTCTGATGATAGAGATCTGTTACCCTTTAAAAGGTTTTTACCAAGTTGAGCCACAGTTCGTATTAAGTTACCAGATGCATGATGAAGTAATACTTTATGCTATTTCCCTTTACACTTAGAAAGAGCACGGAGCTCATTATAATGATATTTTATGTTTGACATCCTGATAGCAACTAAAGAGAAATTGAGGTATTCGCATTTGTGTACACATACATAGTTTCGCCTGGAAAAAATATTTTTTTCTAATTCGCAAAGCATCATAGAATTTTTGTGTTAAATCAGAAAGTAAATATGAATGTGGTTTAGCAGTAGCTTTTTCAAAAACATCTACAACACCTTTACTTTGATGAAGCACAATTTGACGTGTTAAATACTGAATTTGTTATTTATCTCGGAGATTTTTAAAAATGACGATATAGTGACTATTTAAAGATATATCTCGAGAATGTTTACCTTTAGGAAATCAGTTTTGAACTATAATGATAACTGATAAGTTTTTATGATGTGCATATTTCGTAAACAAACTACTAACGTTTTCATTTGTTTCATTCATTAAATCGTCTAAAATAATTAAAGTGTTGGACTAAATTTTAAAATTACTCATATCTAGTATTCCTTTAAGAAAACGAATATTAGTAAGGGATGATGGAAGATTTGGTACTACCGCACCATAGTAAAAAAAATCTTTGAAGTGGGTACTGAACGTTTTATTCCTCTTTGTAGGAATTTTCTAGCAAAAGTAATTTTCCCTGAATGGGATGGTCCGCTGATCATCATAGTACAAGGGTGTGAAAAGGACACTATCTTAATACAAAACGAAACAAATATTTGAAAACATTTCCTATTACATCATCCTGAAGGGAACACATACACATACACTTACATGAGAAAGATGTCAAGCATTACGTTTTACGTTGCTTAAAACCGTAAGGCAGTGTGTTAAAATCAAGTTTTCATTTACATCTCTTAGTTTTCGCTTACTATTTACAATTTTGTGTGTCTTGTGTTCCGGACTACTTACAATTTTGTGTGTCTTGTGTTCCGGACTACTTACAATTTTGTAATCTTCTGATTGTATCTGGGTTACTTGCAACTTTCTTTTCATATTTTTATTTCACTAAATTATAAAAATGATCAAAATCAATAACTTTTCTCGCCCGTGAAATTAAAGTAATACTTCTAATTTTGCAATTTTGTCTAATTTTTTTCTTCCCTCAATTCCTTTTCCCTATAACTATAGTTTTTTCAGTTCTAACCACGCTAATGTCCGAATCTCTCACCTAACTTCGGTCTCTTCAGTTAATTCGCCCAAATAGTTCTCAGTAGGTACCCTGAGTGCTTAATTTCTTTTTTGCACATACATCACAGAGTCAGTGTCACCATATAGTAGACATTCAATGACAACGGCATTCAATTCATAAGGTCTATGTCGGCCCCAGGATCATATACAAGCAGCTAAAATCGGATTCGAAAAGGGATATGGTATATTTACATTTTTAGAGTCTTTGTATGTTATTACGAGTTTACTTTGACGAATACGAACAACGGATTGGACATGTAAATGTAAAGCTCTAATGATTTTTAAAAAAGAGTGAGTATCTGATAAAACCCTTTTCTGATGTAAATCTGTTCTCTGCCCCACTTTGCAAACAGAATTTAAAAATAGTTTGGCGATATGCCTTAGCCCAGGATTATAACTAATTTTAACATACTCGAGCGTTATTCCCTAATGTTCAGCATAATCTCGAATGTAAGACTGATTTTCTGCATCAGTCTTACATTCAGAAGGAATGCCACTAGCTTCTTGCTTCATTTTCAGGGAATTATTTACATAGTCCTTGAAAACTTCCTCAGCCATCTTAAACTCTCAAATTTCTAAGGTTTAAGTACTTAATAGCGCTTATTAATTGCTGTATGTAATTTGGGAGAACAAAATGTCCCGATGAAGCTCCGTTGTTCGTCATCATGATTACATTCCCCTTTCTCCATTGTTTCCATACAAGACCTACAAAGTCCTGTCGATATGCCTTTCGAAGCTTTGACCGTTTTTGCTTTTCGACGCTTTGGCAGTTTCCCTCCACAATGTGTCCAGTTCTTTCGACGTTATGACCGATTTTGAATTTCGACGATATGCCTTTCGACTTTTTTGACCGTTTTTAATTTTCGACGCTTTTACCGTTTCTTAGACGATTTGTCCAATTGTGTCGACGCTATGACCTTTTTTATCTTCGACGATATGCCATTCGATGCTTTGACCGTTTAGCGCTTCGACGTTCTGACCATATCTTTCGAAGCTTTGACCGATTCTTTCGATGTCATGACCGTTTTTGATTTTCGACGATATGCCTTTTGACGATTTGACTGGTTCGCGTTTTAAAACGTAGAGGACTGATGAAGAAAAATTGAAAACAAGTAAAGGAAACAGACAAAGAGGTAAACAAATGTTTGAATTATACTTACAACCAGACAATACTAAATTTTGTGAATAATCCCTAATTAAATTAAGTTAAATTGTGGTTTACACATTCATAGATCATTGCCACTGATTTCATTTAAGAGTGTGAGGGACTAGGAAGGTTAAGAACAGGTTGATACTTCCTCTTGAAACGATTGATTAAAGATTTAAACTTTGCAAACTATCAATTTCTAATATCTAGTCCATATTGTGCGATTTGACACATTAAATATCAGATTTATGAGAGCAATATTACAACAAAATGAAGAAACTTGCTTGTGCTTTTAAAGATAGAGTGAAATGTCACAAACACTTCCCGTTCTTATATTAAAATGATATAACCTCTAATAATTTTATTTATTAACACGTGGTACAATACGGGCAATTATCTTAACTTAATTTAATAGGGAGGAAGTGCTACTTAATTTTTATACTGCCAATTTGAGTAAATGATAAGAGCCATGGCAGCAAATTAACTTAATTAAAACAGCTGAAAAGATTATTACACTCTATAATATTCTAAAATATACATCAAGCATTACAGTTTCAATTCTAACAACATATTCTTGTGACGAAACACTCATTTTAACCACTCACAGTCTTTCCCATCCTAGTCACTTCGAAAGCTATAACAAACTTGTTACAAAAACTACATAACAAAGAAACGAATCTAAAGGCAAAAAATAGTGTAGATAAATGCGTAATAGGTAAATATATAAATAATAAATAAAGTTCAATACATATGAATGATGGGTTTGAATATTCAAAATGCATACTGTTTCGATAAGAACACCATTTTGAAATTCATTGATTCATCATTTAATGAATACGAAGTTAAACACTTTCGTGTAAGTGAAAATTAGAGTTCAGTGTCAAACTCCAACTTCATCTTTTCATTTTTTGAAAATATTTTGTATATCAAGGACAATTTACTATACAATGTAAATTGAAATATGGTTAATAATATGAACAATATGTAAAAGAGGACAAGATTTTCCTCATTGTCATCTAGTGGAAAGGTTTAGTAGTAATAGTATCTTGTCAGTTATAACATAATGATTTACTTCGATATGCAAAATTAGAAAAATAATTAGTAAAATGTGTTAATAAGTTTCGTTAAAAACCGTCAGAGTTTCGTCATCTAATGTTGGTATCATTGTTGCAACAATTCAATGTGTTAAGAGACTGATTTATTCCGAAACAGTATGAAATATAATTTTAAAAAAAGGATGTGAACATATTAATCATATATAGAAGAGAAATTTTGAAGTACTGATGCAAATATGGAACTCTATATATCAACATATAAAAATAACCGTTGATAAAGAAACTGAAAAAAGACATTGATTTTCTTGATTTATAGATTTTAAAATGTAAGAACGGTATCGTCGCAGAATTATATAGAAAAAGAACTGAGGGTATAACGTACATACATGCAACATATAATCATTCAAAACAACAAAATTCAATGTGTGATATAATTTCATACGAAAAGAAACGAACTTTTGTAACATTAAAGAAACACAAGTTAAAAAATATAGAAATTAAGGCAATGAAGTGATTGAAACTATTACAATAAACGAAAAATAATGATAAGACTAGAAAGGCTGAAAAGAGAGAAATAATATCATAAAAAGAAGAAAGATATGGTACTAGTTCAGAATATATCAAAAGTTACGAATACAATTAGAAGGATACTCAATGTACACAAAATTCAATTATCAATAAAGTCAGACAAGAAATTCGAGGCTAACTCTCTAGGTTCAAAAAGTACTTTAGATAACCCGTGTTTAATTCTGGAATATCCGAAATAAAATTGACTGCGAAAGAACATGCACAGGCCAACCTAAACGACACAACGAAAATGTACTTAGAACACTTAAGTTATGTTAAAAATAAGGAAGTGAAATCATGAATTTCTACACATATAAGTGATAAAGCTCATCAAACAGAGATCACAAGCATTAGGTTTATTAGGTTTCACTGAGGGGCAAAGAATTAAGCAGAATTGATTAGAGAAGGATATCGCATTTGCTACAATCCGAATAATGTTAATGAAATATATGTGGTGCTGTAAACGAAGAAGAGAAAAACTTGATGAAGATGTAAATAATTAAAGATAAAACAAAAAATAACGTTCAAAACAAATAAATACATAAGGTCTGACAATTATAGGAAATTAAATATTAAAAAACAATAAAAATAATTTTCTTAATAGTATTTTCGTTGTGTGGAATATGTATATTTAATACAAGAGGTTAAAATATATTGTATCAAACATTTGATAGTGAAATTTTGTTTTTTGTTAAACATATAAAAGTTTATATTTTAAAATATATTCTATGATATGAATATTTGTGCTCCTCAAACACTCAATTTTCGTTATTTTCGTAGAATTTTATATCAATGGCAATATGTCCACAGCAACACTTAATATCTAAAGCAGTAAATTCAACTTTGAATATTTTACAAGTGATGCCGTGAAGTTTATATTTCTAAAAAGGAATTTTTTGCTATGATGTCATATGCAGCCTATAAAATTTATATAGAGAAAGCAGCAACAAAAGAAAAGGATTTTACTTCTAGCTCGACCAAGAGCATAAGGAGGCAATAGTTGAACAAGCAATATTTTTTTTGCAGAATTTGACTAAATTCTAAGATTGAACCCAACATCAATTCCATCCGCTTTGCCGAGAAACCGACAAAGCAAAGCAACCGTCTTGTAGTATTTAGTACTGCTAAAAGAGCGAAATATTTTTACTAAATGTATTTTATTCACTCGTCCTCAGAAAAACTGAATCATTCTAATTTCTTTGAATTTGAATTTGATTTAAAGATTAGGCCAAATTAAGAATAATGGGAATATAAGAAGCCTACTTCGAGTGACAGTCGCAGAATAAACCCAGGGGAATCGTAGACCGCAGAGAATTTCCTTCCTTGACAATGGGGTTGCAAAGAGGATTGCTTGCCTCGGCGAGACTGCTTAGTATACAGTTTCTAAAGCAACTGGCAACAATAACGACAAGGTAATGGTCGCAGAAAAGCAATGGATCCAGGACGAATATATCTTGAAGGGAATTCGAACGCTGTATGGTGAAAGATTTTAATAACAACAAATTTGGAGTATGCCTCAATGGCGAAATACGATACTTCAAAATATTGAATGCTTTAAAGGTATTGAGTCATTTAAATAACTAATTCAATTCCAGAAATAAATTTAGTTCTAATACTTACTATAATGCATAATAATAATAGTATAGGTTATTTACACCACGGCTGTTGCTACAATGAATAATACTAGGATTATTCCAATGAGAATTCAGGTATACTGTATTTCAACGATAGGATATTTTTCTTAGAGTTATGCTGAATATAGCAGATTAAATCCCTATCTCCTCGATACGACAAGTTTGGTTTGTTCGTGCACAATATGCATATAACAATATAACGAACACAATCTAAAAAATTATTAAACTTTTCTCTTTTAATTTTCAAATTGTTGTGGTGAAGCATAAAATACATATTAACAAAGCAATATTGAGTATTATCACGAAGCTCAAATGCCCTTAAATTGGTCAAGATTTTGTATTCATGCAACATCTATTTCTACAATAATAAGCTGGAAACACTATGTCAACATTCAACACATAGAATGTAAACTAGAATAATTTTTCAAAATATAAATATTGTATCCATTCAATTCACAAACATAGGAATGTTTTATGTACTCTAACTCTCAAATTCAACTATTATACGACTGGCAACATATGTATTTAAAGAAAGTTAATAAAGGAATTGGTTTATTATTCGTTCCTCTTTTAATAAAATATCTAAGGGTCACCCCTAATATTTGTACACGTTTTAGAGTAATATTAATAAATAAACCTACTTATTGTTCTAGTCTATATTAGTTTTAAGATTTTTTTCAACACTAGCTTGGAAGCAGCTATTTAAGGACTTAATTATATTTTTCGAACGCAAAAAAAAACAACGTAAATCAACTCGATTTAAGGTCAAAATGCTGATTTATTTCTACCTGCTACACGAGAAAATACACAGTGGACGACATAATTCAATGAAACAGCCATCAGTCGCAATAACAGCCTATATACGCTGTCGAAACCGCCTGCAGAAACTAATGAGATGGAAGTTAAGAATGTCTGCCACTGCATCCGCAATAGCTGCCTTGGTAGTCGCAACAGTGTCGTGTGGATGACTATTGGAGTCCCTCTCGACCACGCTCCATACGCAATGGTCCATTGAGCTAAATTCAGGGAAGAAGGGCCACTTGTTGGGAATGACTTTGTAATGAGAATTTTCTACCACCCATTCTTGCATTTTACGGGCTTTTGTGAGACTGTACGGAATCTTGCTGAAACACGTGCTACAGCAGTATACCAGGGCTTCACAACCTCGTTTAACGCTTTGATGTAAGCAATGGCATTGATTCTGGCACTTTGAAGAAATAAATGTTGAGAAATCACGCTGCTTTCACTGCTCATGGCTTACAAAACCATCACTGAGGCTGGAAATGTGGTGTGCATGACGGTCGAAACTTCCTCGTGGCGTTTATATAGCCACTTATCATTTGTGAGGTTCATCTTCTGATTCTGGTCAAAGTTTTTCTCATCGAAAACAAACACATAACTTTCGTGACTCCTCCAAATGTTTCAGCTTGTTCAAGAGGCGCTTGGCTCTGGCGGTTCTCCCTGTTTTTCTTGGACAAGAACTCTCCTCGTACATCACGTCCGACTCGTAACGAACGTCCTCATGAACCACGTGTCAGATGATGGTATGGTCAATCTGCAGCTTGCTGGCGAGTGCCGTCATGGACTTTCCAAGGTCCTAATTGAAGTGAACTTGGACAGAAGCGGTGCTGGATTACGTAAATTGGGGTCCTGGGATATTGACTCCCACCGTGAACTAAACACTCTGTTAAGGCCCATGTTACATATCCTTTGTAGTCGTAAAATTAACTCCTTTACCTATGGTGAGTCCCCTGAACAAGTCAGGACCCTGGCCTGCAGCCCCTTTAGCCCAATTTTAATTCAGCTCTGAAGACAACTGAAGAATTTCGGCGTTTTGATGACGTCAGAGCGACGACAATGTAGTTTCTTGTGGGAAACAGGTGCCACATCAACCCTACTAGCTCTCAGTTCTCTCTCAACTTTGAAGACGAATGACCGGGTGACTTCCAGGAATACAGCAATTTTTGAACCAAAGAAACGATTACAGTTTCCCTCTTCATATCCTCGGTTAGCCTAGGTTATGACATGTTTACTTGCAACAGAAAAGGATTTGTAACTATGACGTGCAGGATAGTGTGTCAGCTATAACTTGTGTCCTCAAATACCTGCCGCACCCTGTAGTGCAGTTTACCTCCGAGGTACAGATAAATGCTAAACTTCCTAAAAAATAGTGACTCAATCATCCTCACTAATGTGCTGGTGGGCGCGATCATGGCACGTAACCAGAATTCTGGTGGTGGTGGCACGCATATTTTCAAGCCACTAATTTAGCAGCATCACCACGTAATGTCACTGTATCAAATGATGGTTTTCAGAAGTGACACGATTTTCCGATACACAAAACATATATTTATTTGTTCAAAATTTGTTTAAAAAATGAGATTGGAACCTGTCATTGAAAATTTTGGCAGGATTAAAGGCATATTTTAGTTACTCAAATATCAGGATTCAAGGCATGTTTTGGTTTCTCTTGTACTTACTTAAAAAGGCAATTCGATATTGAAAGCATTGATTGCCGTATGTTTTTATTATATTCACTTAACAATGAAAAAATGCATTAGATTGCGAAAGATTAATCAACTATATATTTTGTACTGAATGTTTTGTACTAAAATGTGTAATAATATTTAATTTTGAATATGTAATATATATATATATATATATATATATATATATATATATATAATAAATCACAGCCTTATTCAATCCACTGCTGGATGAGGCCTCTCCCCGAAGAGAGGAGTTGGTCTACTGCTCCCACGCTGAAAAGACGGGTTGGGAGAGGAGAGCCGAAGCTCCCAAGTGATCGCCACTCTCTTTTATTCACAGCAGTTCCCCAATTGTCCTCACGATGCTGGGTCAACACCGAAATTTTTTAGCCCCCACCGGGAATCGAACCCGGGACCGCTCGCACTGAAGATTAAATTTTATCTCTTATCAAAGAAACGGGATGATATAATATTAGTATTATTATGATCGTGTTTTTCATTTCATAAGGACATTTCTGCTTATTAAGATAACGTATTCAGATATTAAAAATCAATTGTGTTGTAATTTTTAAGAAATGGGGAACTCGTGTTAGGTATTAGAATGATTACGGTTCTTCTAAACTTTTAAACATTTAATTTTAAGTTCTTTTCGATGAAACCGAATATAGGTCCTTAAAATATATGATTATTCAACATTTGCAGTTAAAATATGTAGGAGGTTGTTCAAACTGAAAGATAAATGATTCGTTCGGAAACTTATGGTAACGCTTGGAATTTCAAGATACATATCTGTTACTTTTGTTTACTGGAAACAACGAATTTCGATACTTGTTTTGTTCTTCGATTTCAATATGTTACTCTTAAGACAATATCTGTTATTTACTAATAATACACATGTATTTTTAATATGTATTTTTTTTAAATCATCTTTGAGTTTTCTTCTTGGGTGATATGCCTTGTAGAAGAGAGCTCGGATAGTGTTGCACCAGTTTGACAGCAACTGGGTGCGGGAAGGAAGACACCAGTCCGACAGCAACTTAGTGCCAGGTATGTGCCAGTCCAACAGCAACTGAGCACGAGGAAGAGATAGATAGCACACCTGTCCGACTTGAACTGATTGTGCAGGTTAGGTATCATAACACTCCGACAGGAACTGAGTGTTCAGGGCAGAAAGAATGTATCAGCCCGACTGCAACTGAGTACAAGGAAAGAGAAGAGAAGTTATCACGCAGAGAAGTGATAATTTGTAATACCGATTTGACTTTTATAGGCATCTTTCTGCTGAGGTGTTCAAACTCCTCGGTGGTTCCGTCTGTAACTTCCTGTTGTTGAAACTGAAGTGATCGTTCTCTTTGCTTATGTTTCCACTGTTTATTTACTACGCGTCACTTGTTATACACACGTAATACACAAGCTACTATAATGTTTACTTTGTGATTATGAGCAATGCGTGCTGCAGAACGTGGAACGTTACAATATTGATTGATACAATGGATAAGAACAATATCAGATCAACTTGCGTTAATACCAGGCCACTGTGCTAATCGTAGTATAATTCGATCATCGGGTCGTTAATGACAAAGCCAGTACAGTCATTCCAGTTAATACTGTGTCATGCGGGACATTCGGTTCAATTTTCTGACCAGGTCACATAAAGTTATCCGATTTCGTTCGTGATGATAAAAAGAACACATAACCATGAAGAGCAACAATAGCAAATGATGAAGAGAAGTGCTTTTGCAGGTATATGACGTACGTGTCAGAAAGTGTGTCGCACCTAAGAATATTAAGGTGTTGCTGAGATGCAAACTACGCAATGGAGTAGAAATCTACAATTAAGGCCGCTTTAGACGACAGCATTTATGCTACGATGGATCATACGATTAGCAGTAGTGCCAGAGTGTGAAAGAAAGAGTGCTACAATAGGGCAAGATACTATGGTATAAATGCACAACTTTTTTTTCTTTTTACGCTGGCACACTGCTTTCGCTAAGATTGGTCGTACGAGAAATTGTATCGTCTAAGGCGGCCTTTAATGTCAGTTTTAGTAGGAAGTTATACACAGAGCACGATGTCTTGGATTAGGTCTATGAGCTTGTAGTGGTTCTTCAAAAATTCACTACATGTTTGTATATGGACCGATTTTATCTATCAATATATATATATAATTGTTACTTATACTTATATATAATTGTTACTGCTAAGAACTCTGAAACAAATATTTGGTAAAGGTTCGTAAAAAAATTAGATATATCTCGGGTGCGTGACTTAACTACACTGAAGCTGACTTCTTATTTCACCTTTCTTTTGATTTTTGGTGTGAAGAAAGTGGATTCAGTAGTGAGGAATCAGAACTTGGCTGGTGGTTAAACTTGATGGTTGTCAGCGTCAGTGTTTCGTTTCGTCGGTCGTTGGTTTCGTCATCTGGTTTCGCAAAAAGTTGTTTCCTTTCTCAACTGTGTTACATAGCGTGTTTTGCCATAATAAGTTTTGTGCTATATTAATGGTGGTTATTTAACGAAATCGGAAATCTATTCAGTTAGATTTTTTTCTTTGCCAGAAACGTGTCTTTCTTAATTGAAAGAGTGGAATATTTTCTTGATATAGGGCTTCGCTATCCTTAAAGTTAATCGTCGTTAATTGAATGATTAGTTCAGTTCAACTCTTTTGGTTCATGGTTGTGTAAATAGATATGAGTTAATTCGTTAAGGAACGCTAAATTAAATTCGCGTTAAATAAGGAAAATCTTCATTTAAGCATAAAGTGCGCGTGTTAGTAGCGAAGTTAGTTAAACGTTTCTTGAGTAAATGACGTCACCTGAATCTAAACGGTTAACGTGGGAGAGTGACGTGAATCTAAACCGTTTAGGTTCATACTGAATCTAAACGGTTAATGTGGGAGAGTTTAAAGTTTAATAAATAAGTTTGAAGTGAAGTAAAAATTAACAGTTAAATAAATCTTGTTGAGATTTATGCAATTAAATTCTAAATACATTGTCTTGATTGTTTTCGGGTTTAAAATCTTTATTCATTAAAGTTTGTATAGTAACTAAACAGCTAAAATTTGAAGGCCAATGTAAGGCCCCGAGTTCGAGTCCCTGCATGGGTGTGGATTTAAAAGCTAAGTCGTGACGGGCCTAAGTCCAAAGTTACGAGACTGGCTCATATAAAACTAAAGTTTACCAAAGATTTTTACAGTTTGATTATGTTTCTAAGTTTTTGAAGTGGTTAGATAATTTCCTAGTTATGTATGTCGTCAACAGATGGGAACAATGACTTCTTTAGATCACCGATTTTAACTAGATCTCGAGTAGAACAGCACTAGCATTCGAACGCTCAATTGTTAGACCTCTTCGATTCAGCTGCCCGTTTTCCAAGACTAAATGTCAACATTTCACATTTCTCCTAATACAAAGAGGATATTTTTCCTGGCTTTTAACCAGTATAAATAAAAGGGCAAGCTTTGGAGTTGTCACTTTTCTTGCAAATGGGAGTATGTGTTCATCCTAAAACACTTTAACACAAATGTATAGTAAATCTATGAGGATAAAGTTATAATCTGTGACTTGTATGCACTCTCAAACAGATAATTCATAATAACTTTAATTATCTAAATCATAGTGTAAATTACCTTTTGCACCTGATGTACATAAAGTGCACGTTTCGTATTTCAATACATATATGGAATAGCAACAAAATCGTATCATATCATTGATAACACATCAGAACACACTTAAAATCACGTTAAATATTTTTTCAAACTTGAGAAAATAAATCAGCGCTGAAAGGGTTAAGATAAATAGTCCATATTTAAAAAATAAATTACGCTTTTAAAACATATACATATATGGAACTAAGAATGGAATATTTTATTGTCACCCGACTTACGTCGTTGTAAAAAAATATCATCTGTGACGTTGGGAAATGAGTTAAACTAACGTTGAAAGATTTGAGGACACCATGAACCATTGCGAACTAAAGAAAGCATGTAAAAATATAAAATGAATGCTACTGATGAAATTAGAATATGAAAGATATAAAACGTTGCCTTGGATAAACTTCCTTCCTATAATATTCTCTGATCGGAAATTCATTTTCACCAAACTCTAAGCTAGCATCAGCGTCATACTTAATATACGCATTTATTTTCTAGTATGATCATTTACTAGCAAGGCACGACGCGTCATCTTCACACTAAGAGCGTCGTATCTCGTCAAGAAACAAGTGAAACACCTCACTCATTTTCATATCAGACAATGCTGGTAAGTTGAACTCCATTTAACAGAGCATGTACAACCGTTATCGTCCGTTCTACAGAATTATGTATTATGGGAATAATCTAGAGTCTACAATCTACATGCATGATTTACTAAACTAAGTCTTCAAAGTTAATACTTTGGGTATATTCGCATTTGAAACAAAATACCGTGGATAACTAGCTTGAAATACATATAGATCGTAACGAACATGACCTCCACCAAAGGAAACCTCAAGGACATTGAATGCGTATTCAATATTATGTTGTAAATACTCTCACACACGAACATTAATTCCGACCGTGGCTTATCTGTGTTAAGGAACGTGTGCAGAAGTTTTCTTCGCCGTATTCGTATTTGCCGTCAGCAGGGTGGAAGCTAATTTGAGCATCTTCTCCGTTAGTGTATGTGCAGAACATATCGCAGGACATGACAGTTTCTGTTTAAAACTGTTCACATTGTAATTGTGTTGTATCAAGTTTCATTTTATTTCTTTTCGTTTTATTTGTGAGTGTTTTCAATTGCATTTGAGTTTCGTATTGTGTATGTGCTTCCTAGCACATTAGATTGAATTAAGAATCTTATTTTCGCTTTACGTATCTGTTTTTTTTAAGGGGCTTGTGAAAGTGGGCTTACGAATTATTTGTTGCCTTCGGTTGTTCTTTTGGTGTATATTTTACTTTTACACAGCAACATTCGGTTATTGAATAGTAATTGTTGCATTAAATATTAGTAACGATTTTCTATCTATAGATTACCTGGCCGATGTGGATATTAGGATTTATTTAAACATTTTATGATTAACTATACTAATGATTCATCCGAAAACTTTTTTTTTCGTTCACCGTTTCATATCGCTATACTGAAGAATACCGAATTAACTCAATCTAATAAAAACTAACCAAATCTATGTATTTTGATTAAGCTTTAAACCTGTTATCTGCAAACTATTTTACTTTTATTTATATGATAGTTAATAGTACACACTAAATTCAGTTGTAAGATCGATACAAGCTGTGTTTACCATGTACCGGTAAAATTATTCGCTTTAAATATACTTAGTTAAATTACGGTTAGGTTAAGTGCAGTCTATTTTGGGAAATAATTTCTTTCTGAAACCTGTTTAAAAATTCAGATGCGTGTGAAGGTATGTTCATTGATGTTGCGATATGTTCTTATTGTGTCCTTAAGATTGAATTTTGGGTAACATAAGGTTTCGATTCTACACGTAGAAATTGCAAAATGTTTAAATTTTCTCTTTGAGTAAAAATGTATGAACTTTCGAGATGCTATAACTTCATTCTGACCTCCGTCTTGACGTTGAGCCTTCTTGTAATGTTTCGTTTGTTTTGGGCGTATATAATATTAAGAAATTATAACAATTTACTTTGAATACTAATGCCAGTTGTTGTTTTCAAAACTATTTGTTCCAGTCAAATTTGTAATAGCCAATATACATGAAATTTCTATTGAATCAAGCAGAACACTCTCCTATAAAGGAAATAAATTCCGTTTTTACCCATTTTTTGTGGTGTAAAGTTGTCATTTGAAAAGTAGTTTTATTATTTAAGCTCTGCTAAGTAGTGCTACTATGTTGAAAAAGTTTGTAGGAACCCCCGATCGGTGTGTCGCGACATATCTTGTGCAGGTATATGGTTTAATGTTTTCACTGTTCTTCACCTAGTAGCTTTTGAGTTATTTCCAATGGACAGCGTTGGTCACGTAATACTAGCACTGTAACAATAAGACATAGTAGCTCCGAAACCATACAAAATATCGAAAAGTTTTCCTCTAAAAGTTGTTTTGTTTTCAATACTGAACCAGAAATGTAAAAAGTTTTCCCAGTTTCCATTTGAAATTTTCAAGTTGACCCCCTCACTTTTATTTCCGATACGCCACAGATTCCCTGAATAAACTAGTTGAATTCTCCATATGCACTTTTATCACCAAAATGTATGTTCCACTTTTCTTGTGCACTCCATAACGAAATGGTCCTATGGTGTCGGACTTTTGAATCACCCTGTATAATGTGAGGATATAATGTGTGTATCAAATACAATATATCGCCTCTTTATCTGAGCTTAGACTCGTTGGGTCTACGTTATAATAAATATTATTAACGATATTAATAATAATTTGATAAAAATGTTTTCAAGGAATTTCTCTTCAAATCTTTGATACTGATAAGGCTGCAATAAAGAAACTATGTTTTGCTACATCTCCCTCTTCTCCATACATTCCGCGAAGCATTTGGCATGCCTAAAATCTGGTGTCAGATGTACCCTCCTCAGGTGGATGACTGTCCGCTTATTTGGCCACATTCCGTTTGTCCGCTTACTCGCTTTCCGCTTTTTTCGGTAATCCGATCACACACGTGATAGGAATTTTATAGTTACGTTTTTACATAACTTTTCAACATTAGAGTATTATTAGGGATGAGTTTCGTAATGCCATCGTACACCAACTTTCTTACGATTCCCTAATAAGCATTTTTGGCATATGTCCCGAATATCCACTTGGTGGGGAAAGCACAACGCATCGTATCCTTGACGCATCAATATGGATAATGGTGGTGGAGTTTATGCCAACTACTCCTGGCATTAATTAGCATTCTTTATTTGTGTGTATTTTATCGTTACCCCAGTAGCACAAACACGTTGATAATACGTGGATTAAACTTTAGTACGGAAACGTTATGTTAACGTTGTAAATGTACCGAAATGTCCGCCTGTTCAACGTTTTATGCGACGTTGAATAATGGTTGAGAAGAAACGGGTTTAGTTGGCCCAAACAGAGCATCAATGCTGTGTGTTGTACATAACAATAGACACACATCTAGTTTCAATTTACCGTTGCTTTTATCACGATATACGGTGTTAATTTTCCAAGAGTAATAACCCTAATGGTTACTGTTGGTTTCGAACACAGGAACGTTCATCACTCATATCTCGACCCGTTCACCACGTAGCCAAGATTCAGCCTGGAGAGTTCACTACTCTTTTTCTGTATCGATAAAATTAAAAGTTTATTGAAATATTGTTGAAAAGTCAACATGTTTTCAACATGAAACGAAATCTATGGCTTGATATAGAATGATAGTTGAAAGTACGTCACATTAACGTCGCAACAACCAAATTCTATGTTCGCTGAAATATGGTTGAAAATTATATTATATCTAAAATTCTATAGATTCTATAACACAATCTATTATACCATAGCTCTTTCCGCCCTCAAACAAAACTGCCAAAAATGTCTTTAAATTGCTTTTCAATCTTGCTCCCTAATTACTATTTCTTGCGATTTTTAAATTTTATCTCTTTTTAATTTTTCAATATGGCGCCCCACACTTTTGTGGGGGTTAGAACATATCGCTATAATATGTTTGAAACAAAATTCTGATGATGTCACACTTTTGTGGTGGTTAGGTCATATTACAATATCTTTTTTGCTTGCAAACCTTTATCCAGCATTTTATCTACCTGCAGCAGGGTAATGAAATATCTATCGAAAACTAGGACCAGGGGGTAATGTCTCAACCAATCTAAGAACAATAGAAGGCAATAATACTAGCTCTGCATCTAATCTTTTGTGAATTCCGTTAGATTATGGTATTGAGTGTGTCGTAAAATCAGTATGTTGATGGAATCGTACTTTGTTTTCTATACTTGTCAAAAAAAATATATATATATTTTTTGTAAACTTCAACCATAAAATGTGATAATTTCAACTTTTTTGTGAATTTTGGTAGATGCTTTTTTTGTGAATTCCATTAGATTATTTTGTTGAGTGTGTCGTAAAATCAATATGTTGAGGGAATTCATACTTGTTTTTCTATATTTGTCAAAAAATATTTTAGTTTTATATTTTTTTGTGAACTTCAACAATAAAATGTGATAATTTCAACTTTTTTTTCCTCAGCTTTCATTAGTTCAATTATAAATCTAGGAGCCTTCATCCATTTCTTCCCTTTTGAAAAAAAAATGTTAAAAAGACATTAAAATATATACTTTTTACGTTCAGATTAACTACAACGGCACTTTTCAAATGGCTGCATCTTCCGCAGGTATAACAAAGGGACACATGTTTCAGGGGAATTCGATACTTCAAACGTTCTAGTATTCGACCTAAGACCTAAAAATTATCAAATCGATTTTTTGTTTACTTTTGGCCAGCTTTTTGGGATTTCAGTCCACTGTACGTCGGCTCACCCGCTTGAGCGACATTTTTATTATCCGAGACTAGAAAATTAAATTTGATAATAGATTTCAACTCTGAACCTGGAACCTTTGAGGCTTTGGAATACCACAGTCGTTTTTATAGGGAGTGCATAAACCTTCATATCAAATTTGTTGCGAATACTTTCAACGGTGGAGGAGCGTTCAGAAAAGTTCAATTTTAATAGATTTTGGAAACAATGATAACTTGTGTGTTTGGGAGTGAGGACACCAGATATCTCTTCTATTTTGTTGAATGATGTTTTTATCTAATTTGGTCGAGATATATTCAAAATAAGAAAGCTTTGAACAAGGTGTTTTAAAATAGATTTGCAACACTGATAACCGACGGCTTGGGTACCCTCATACTATTTTCTCCCTTATGTCGAATAATGCATAAGCTAAGTTACGAGCGGATATATTAAATGGAATAGAAGCCTTTCAAAAAATCAATTTGATTATAGGTTGCAACACAGATAGTTCATGCGGTTGTGGAATCGCACGGTCGTTTATGAAGGGAATAAAAAAACATCGGATAACATTTCTTGCGGATACGTTATGTAGTATAGAAATCGTTCGAAAAAATATTTTATTACAGGTTGGTAACACTGACAATCTCGGTGATTTAGAGAAGAAACACCAGGTACCTTTTCGTTTCGTATAGATTAATGCTGATATCAAGTTAAGTACAGATACCTTCAAGGCAAGGGGGCTTTTCAAAATTAATATTTTCAAATAGGTTCGCAACAATAATAAATGGGTGCTTGGGTAAACCCAGAATATTTTTCTATCGTGTCGAATAATGCCTAAGCCAAGTTTGGTGCGAATACTAGTACATTTAAGGGTATAGAAACATTTAGGAAAATTCTGCTTGATAATAGGTGGCAACACGGACAAAGTGAGTCCTTGCGGTTGTGAAATTCCGCGGTCATTTTCAAAAGGGAGTGGAAAACATATTTCAAATTTGTTGCGGATTCGTTCAGGGTATAGAAAAAATATTTTTTTGCACGTTGGCACACTATCAATTTGGGACGCAAAATATATTTTCTATCTGAGTATTGCTTGTACATAACGGGAATGATATGTTTTTCTAAGAACTCCACCATCAGGAGATACATTTTATCATTCTTTCGGCCCTGTCCACGTATCGGGTCCATAATATGTCATTTCATCGTAATTCTTTCACCAAGGGGAAATATTTTATTTGAGTTCAAAATATTTTCCACATTGGAAAGAATATGATCAACTGCCATAAACGGTCGTTTTCTCCAAGGAATATAAACGTGGCGTCAAATGGTGTCGTTTGAACTGTCTATGTTCGTCGTTTGAAAGCCAATGCAACTATCTTGGTTCACATCAGAGAATACTTGTTCAAGCGAGAAAGTAAACAGGTTGTCAACATACTGTTCGAGGTTTAAAATTCTGCCCGGCTCTCGAACACCTATGGTAACCTCTACTCCACGTAAAGGAAATATAGTATATTCTCGATTACGGCGTAATGTCACTTCAAACATATTTCCCCCTGTTCCATGCAGCTGGGGATAGGCATTCTCATTCACCGAATTACTCCCATCTTCCCTTTCCATCCTAGCGATATCATTAAAAATATCCCACTCTCCCTAAAAAAATCAACAATTTCATTGCATACTTCATCCCCCTCGGTGACATTTTAAAACGTTATGCGATTGAGAATGCATATCCAATCTCACAGAGCTGTGTAAATCCCCATTCAAACTGTCCCTATGAACTCTGTGAGAGTCTGCATGGCTGGTAGTAGGGATATCAGCAGCTAATGATGTACTTGGCATATCAATAAGAGAAGTGGGAAGGAGAGTATGATTAGAGTTAGAAGTAGTTGGAACAGGAGTTGGTGTTGGCATGATCGCCGGGGAAGTGCAAGTACTAAAAATAGGAAGAGGTGGTGGTTATGGTATTATGTGAGCATTATAAGTACTAGGAATAGGAACAGGTGCTTGTGATGGTGGTATGTATGCATTGGAACTACTAGGAATAGGAATAGGTGTTCGCATGAGAGTAGATGAATTGGAAATAGTGGATGAACAGATTCCAGTGGTGGGGCAATAAACGGTGAAATTAGTAAGTACACAAGTCAATGTGTTCGCTAAAGAGGTGGTGGTGATAGTACAAGCACTAGTACTACTCACAAATGGACCAGTTTGGCTGGTAGCATTCTCCATATTAGAAGGTGCAGTGAATGAGAAAGGAGGGAGAGACCTTCTGCGAGAAATGATGCTCAAAGATTCATCTTCCTTCGAACGTACATAGATCTCTGAATCACCAGTCTCCAGATGAGGTACTAACCCTAGAAGCATAGCCACTATAGGCTCAAGTACTCTTCCTCATTCCACATCCACTGGATCTACTAATATACAATCATGCTGCCAACCTAATCATACAATTTCCTCTCTAGAAGAAAAACATTCCTAAATTAATAATAAAATCCTTGCTCTCAAATCTAGCTAAAATGGCTTTATACATGTTTACATCCTCCTTGGATTGCTCACAAAGGATCTGAATGAAATGAACCAGATTGCAGAATAATGGATAACACCCACTTGCTCCATAACTACGTACCTCACCCCATGTATTCAGCATCCTCTCCCTATTACCATATCCTTTTTCATCTTCTCCTCTCAATAGAGTATCTACAGTATTCACAAGATTCGTCATAATGCTGAAATTATTTAAAAAAACAATAACTTAGTATTATTCTTCCTTATCACAAATCAAGTAATTTAATGAAAATATATCAAGAGTACCACATAGTAGCAAATACTGTAGAAAGAGTATGATTAAGTACTTTTAAATTGAGAGTTATTCTTCATTGTTTCCTATCCCACTTTCCCAAGCTTCTATCATAAAATATCAGATTCAATTATAAAGAAATGATACTGATTAATTTATAAAGATAGACATGAAACATTTAATCCAGCCTGACACAACGTTCGCCTAGTATTCACTTACAAAAATCTTACATGCAATGTCGTCAAACCATTATTCACATGAAATAAGACTGAACCATTAATCCTTAAAATCATATTACTTTTATAATATTCCATATAAAACAATCTTAACCAAACATTTATTTAAAATCCTACATGAAAGAACTCACTTGTAATGACCCACTTAAATAAATGATGAAGCAAGATTAAATCTCGCCATTGGACCAAACACATTTTCTTATAAAAATCTTACCATTCGCTCAATCACACTTTCTTACTGTTGGCCCATCCACATTTCTTAGCGTTGGCCCAACCACATATCGTACCGTTGGCCTAAACACATATCGCACCATTGGGGCAACCACATTTTTATTAAAATTTCACTATTGATGCAATCACATTTTGTTTCCCCGTGGGTCAACCACATTTTTATTTAAACCTTAATATTGATTCATGCACATTAAAAAGAAAATAAGGATACATCATGAAAAATCATTCCTTTATCAGAAATCTATTTACCTTAAATCAAATATTTCCTTTTTCAACAAAATTTGTAGACACTAATTTAAGAACTGTCTTCTTTAAAAAGGTTCAAAATCAGAAGGTTGAAATTGAAATCTGAAAAGAAAAAAATAAATAATTATTATTATTATTCACTACTCACAATTTAATTTCACACACACACACTTTCTACACAATATTAACAAAATTATTTTTACAACATCTTTGTGAAAAAGGGATATTCCCGCTAATATACTCTGGATACTCTAACGATAGAGTATGAATACCTCAACATTTACTCTTCACATTTAATATTAATAAAGTAAATCAAATTACCTTTAATTCAAGTTTCGCTCAGCTAGAAGAACAATTAACACAACACAGTGTAGTCTTCACTTCCTTTTCCTTCTCAAAACCTAAACAATAAAAAAGTTATTTAATCAATATTACTATTATTTTTAAAAAAATTTGATTATGCTAAAATCACTAATATTAATTTTCACTCTCAGTCATATCTAGCTATAAATAAAACAAGTGCTATTTTGAAATACTTCAAAAGTTTGACAGAATAACTGGAAAGTCAAAACTTGATAGAAACCCACACCGTTCACCTCTATGTGAAGTTTCTCTTGACTACTCACACAAGTCATAAGTAAGATGTTTCAAAAATCTACTCACTCAAATCAGAAGCAAGACAAGCGTGTTTGAAAATGAGACTATAGTTTATAAAGTCCTGAAATACTATTTTTTTCAATACGACCTTCACTTTCTTAAGAGGCATACATGTTTAAGGGACATAAAATAAAACTTAACTATTCAAGCAAATCACAAGTAAAAGACCTAATGTATGTGTTACTAACACTGCTTATCAAATGGATATGCTATGGATTACCATACTTGTATAAGTGATAAGGAAATTTCATAGGAGCGGGGTGTTCTTAAACATTTAAGAATTAAGGCCTCCACTCTCAAGTCTGCTAAAAGCTCCGTTCCAAACACTTTACATACTAAAACATCTTATCCTTCAATTATATCATAGATATCCTAGAAATATACTTTGAATGCTTTTAAAAATAATTATTTACAATCATTAAAATTTCCTTCTCCTAACACTTTCAATATACGCCCCTGACTAAGACCTTACTCAATCTTTCACCCTTAATCCCCGAACTAAGCCTTAGATACCTAAAGGTCATAAATAAAAGAAATCAAATTCAATCCTTCACATTAGAGATTAAGGATCATAAATAAAAAGAAAAGAACATTCCCGTAATACTCCATACGTCCTAGGTTCGCCCCCCAGCGCCTGACCATCAATCCTAATTTACGTTTGTTTTCAAGTTTTTTCCTTAGTCACACTACGCAAATGCCCAGGTGGCACCTTTAATATAGACCCTCACAAACACTTTCCTGAATTCTTTCCCCTTCTCTATCACCGGCCTGGACCTTAGATACCCAAAGGTCATAAATAATAGAAAAGACCATAGGTGTAACTTTCGATAAGTCTTGCATTCAATCCAAGCGGACGACCATTTTGAATTGTTTTTTCAAGGTTTTTTCCTCACTCACATTAGGCAAATGACACCTTCAATATAGATCCTGACTAACATCCTTTCCCACTCCTCTATCTCCACCCTGAGCTATAGATGCCTAAAGACCATACATAAAAGAAATAACATTTAAATTCAAACTAAAGTCTATAGACTCTAAATAAAAGAAAAGACCATTCGTATAGCATTTGATAGATCGTTCGTCCAATTCCCTACGGCTGACCATATTGAATTTTTACACGGTTTTCCGCAGTCACACCATACAAATGCCAGGATGTTGCCTTCTATATAAGCCCTGACCAAACTCTTCCACAATCCTCTATCTTTCGCCCTAAGCCATAGATGCCCAAAGGCCATAAGTAAATGAAATCAAATTTAAATTCAAACTAAAGTCTAAACGCTATAAATAAAAAAGAAGAATAGTATAGGATCTGATAGGTCGTGGATCCGATTCCATGCGGCCGACCATTCTGGGTTTTCCACGTGTTTTCCGCGGTCACGCCAGACAAATGAGAGGATGGTGCCTTCTATATAAGCCCTGACTGAAACCTCCGACTATGCTTTCCCCTCCTCCATCCTTTACCCTCAGCTATGGATGCCCAAAGGCCATAAATAAAATAAACAAATTTAAATTCGAACTACCACACTAAAGTCCAGCAAAAGCACTGTTCGAAATCCTTTAAAATACTAAAACAATAGTTTATAAAGTCCTCCAAATACCATTTTTTTTTAAATATTTACCTTTGATTGAAGTTTCCTTCAACAATTACCACACAAAACCTGACGTCAAGAACTTTTAAAAGGTAGCGAAGTCAAAAATAGTCTCACAATAGGATATAACAAGTTTAATCTTATACCAAAGAATGAAAATTGAATCGATTAACTTAACCGTATATAGAAAATTCTTATCTGCACACTACGCATGCTCCATACACAAACTAAAACATTTCGACCCAAATACATCATGTAAAAATAACAAATGACGTACATCGAACGAATAACATTTTAGTCATTAAGTCATATGAACTCTATATCTTCATACAAAGTATGATCTCACATTTGGGAATTTACGTATGATACATTTAGAACGCTTAAGCAACTGTTTTATCATCAGGATAAGTGACCTCTATCTAAACTATGATATCATCTCACAATACCTTCCTATCTTACTCTCCAAGTACACTTCATATAAGATAAACAAAATCTGAATTACACACCAACTCTAATATCAGAAAAGATGCTTTGAAACGTCTCAAGATGACAACACAATAATAATGAAATCACTTCCCTGTTTGTCTGAACTAACATGCGCTGTAAATAATCAATGTATTTTTCAGTTGTTTAACAGCTACTCATTGTACTATGAAAACTGAATAATACACATACGTCATATAGAAGCTCTTATTATCTTCGTGTCTATAAGGAAGAACAATTAGAAGCCTCTTTATCTCTTTATCGTTCGAAAACAAAAATATTAAATTCCTCAGTAGAATGGTTTGCTAAACGTATAGCTCTAAACGTATAGGAAAAATAACATAGTGTTCAACAGAGCGTGACCTCCCTCATTAGCGTGACGAATTAGCGTATCGAATTGAAGAAAATTAGTTTGTGAATCAACTATGACCGTAGCGAGCCAAATGAATGATAGAGTTAAAAATTATTTGAATTAAAATATTTTATTGTAATGTTTGTATTATTGAGAATTAAAGATATATTAAATGAAATAATGCAAATTCTGGAGATTCAATTTCTAACGCCATGCTAAGATTTCTATGCCATTCCAAGATTGATCTTTCCAGAGTCTGTTTTTCCCGATGACTTATACTATCATAAGAATTTTGATTGGAGTCCAACTTACGTATGTTTTCGAAGTGTACTTTTAATGAAATCTACAGATAGGTTTGTATATTGGACCTCAGACTGGAATCGAACTGACACCCGTCAAGATAAACTATTGGAATTTTGTCAGCCTTCCTGTACGCTAGGTTAACGGCTACAAAGAAACGAACCCAGGTGAATTCGCACGGGAACATCTTATCCCTCAGATAGGTCCACAAGTTGCAATAATAATGGCTTTGACCAGATTAAACAAGGAAAATTTACTGTCGTTGGCCAAACCCAGGTAGTGACAGACAAGCTAATATAACGTAAGATCTTAACGCAGACGAGGAATTCTTGACATTTAACTTAGGACTTTCAGAATGTAGGTCTGGTTTACCGTAATGTTGTCAAGATTCGGATACCGGAACTGTCTCGGAGTGAATTGGAGTCGGGGTCAAGACTCGAACCTGCATGCCTCTTCGAAGTGTACTTTTAATGAAATCGACAAGATAGGTTTGTAATATTGTCCTAGAGTATTTTGGTAAACTTACTCCCGCCGGGAATCGAACTGACACCAATTAAAATGAACTAAGGACTTTTGGCATTCCGTTAGCCTTCCTCTTCAGGTTGCCCTGGTGTATGTGGGATTTAAGTCGTTGCACGATTGTAGTAGAAAGAAACGAACCCAGGTGATGGTCCTTTTCTTTCTCCACATATCTGCTACAATCATGAAATTAAAATTTTATTTATGGTCTTTAGGCATCTAAGGCTCAGATTGGGATAAGAGAGGGGCGAAGGATTCCGGATATTGAGTTCCAATCGGTATCGGGCTATGTTCAAGGTGTCATCCAGACTGGTGCTTTTCATCCGTCTGGTGTGACTGTTTACAAATTGTCGCTAGTTTGTGGGGGGTTTAAGGTTTGTCGCAAGCGGGACTCGAACCCAGGACCTCCCAAAAGCTACGCCACTACTCTACGGCAGTTCATGCAGCTAGCAAAATAGAAACCTCCTGAATACTTGAATGTTTTCGAAACAATGCAGTTACTCTTCAGGTAGAATATAATAATTAGCTATTCGAATTGTTACGATAATATTAAAATTGTCTTCTTGCTTATTCCAAGCATGCATTTCTCTTCAGCTAGATTTGTTATTTAACAGGGCATATTGATTCGACAATACAATGTATTTAAAGTTATCAGAATATTACACAATCTTAATTGTTAATAATAATTAATAACTGTACATTAAATGTCTTTATTTCACAGCCACACATTATTATAGATAAGAGACACGGATTATAAACTTTGCGCTTGAGACACATTCGTAGTTTGCTTTGGAAATAAACGGTTGTCTTCCAACTAGGAAGTATAAAGTGGTTCATATCATATGGTATTTATTTCATCCATCAACTTGGCATTCAATGTTTTGAACCGGCCTAGATAAACATACTTAGTTGCTCGAATTGTTAATTAGAGTTAATTAGTTGGGAGCAGAGGGATTCTGAATGAGTACAGTAGTAAACGAGTAGGTATTTTCTCAACTTGTATGTTTCACAACTCGTTTACTACTGTACTCATCCAGAACTCACTCTGCTCCCAATCCACGTAGAATCCCTCAGTCGAACTCATCCTAAATTCAATCAAGTTCATAGACCTCTTGCTATGAATATGGATTAATAATGTATTTAGTTGATCTTTGAAGATTATGACTGCTGAATCTTAGACTTCATTATAATAAGCGACTGCATTGAAGTTAAATACTTTACCCTCCCCCTTGAGATTAACTGAATATATTTGGCACATTAAAACAGAGAGACGAACGAAAACTATGGTTGTATTTAGTATAGCGTGGATATTCAGCAGGCTCATATAATTTCGTAGCCAAAAAGTGTGGGAAAAAAACTCATGATGGTGATGGCGGGGGGATCTGGTAGTACAGATATCTCAATCATCATCCGCCCTTGTGTAAGTTAACTTTAGCAGTCTGACGAGTAATGCACATGCGAAAAATAGTTGATTGTTACCTTCTAATTGTAAGTCAAATAAGAAAGTAAAATAACTACAATTTTATACATTCTGATCTTTTAAAATGATTTCTGCTTATGGAAAACTAGGAAAATATTTTCAGTCCATTTGAACATGCGTAAATTTCAAATTATTATTATGAGCATCGGATACGATGCTAATGACAGTACTACTACTACAATTACTGGTAGTATTGGAATTTAAAGGTTCCCGAACCATTTTGTGTGCTTCTGCTCCAGACGTTGGAGTTTTATCCGTAGTCTGATCAATTTCAGTTATTTTCTCATACTTTAATTGTTTCGCATACTTTAATTGTTTAATTGTTTAATGCTCATAAAAAAAGTAGACAAACGCAAAATTGTTTCGAATCGATAATAGGTGTTCCAACTCCTCGTCTAAAATATTTTCTGTGAAGAAAGAAGTTTCAATGGGATTCTTTATATATAGTCGTTTGGTCCTCCCCACTTGCTAGCACTATTTTGTTGGAGTGTTCGTAAAGCTGTGTTTTCTATACATTCCGAAACATGCATACTTAAATTGCATATTTCACGGAAACAGTTCCTGCAGCCAGTATATATTTTCCAGTTGTTCATAGATTCCAAAATGCATTCCTCGGCTAGAAATTCGGGATGGCAGTTACATCCCTACCTCCCTACCTTATGTTCCTATCTGTTTTTCATGAGTTAATTAATAATTAAATCATCCTTCCTCCCCATTAACTCTTCAACTTGGAACCTAAATGTGAAGTAATTTCTTTCGATTCATGTTTTCTATATAGAGAAAAAATGTTTACCAGATTTTCTACGGATAGCATTGAATTCTATCAAAAGTTCTTCCGGATTCCCTGGTTCATATTCAAGGCATCATACATGCTCCGATTGCCTCAGTGGTAAAGGAAGCAGCTTAACAGTTTTAATTTGAATCAACTGTAAATTGTTTAGAAAGAAAATGATATAATTTATCATTTAAGCAGAAACATTTTCTACCATTTCGTTTGGCTTCAATTAGTTCTTGAAGCAGCAAAGGGAGTAATTTTATATCTCTTTTCACATTGACATCTATAATATGTTGTAAGAAAAACAGGAATTAACATTAAAAAAAAAACTTTCATAATATATAAGAACAAAGTCACTCATACATGTTTAAACAGAAACTTACAATCATATCTTCGTTCCCTTCTGCCAATGCATGGGCTTGATGCGCATCCAAGTCGGTCACCATTTCAACAGAATTCTCTAGTACTTCCCGTTCAACATTGGATGAGTTTTCAGACACTTTGGCTTTCATAATCTTTTAGAGTTCGCCCTAATGATAAAAAAAATATAAAATGCTCAATTGAACGTTCTATGTGAGATAACTAATAAGGAGCAGTAAGAGACAAATACTTTAAATTACATTTTCCGGAGCATTATAGTATATAGGCGAACTATTTTATAACATTAAGAGAACTTGTTTTGGGGGATTATACCAGATAAGGAATCGTCATATGACTTGAGCAGCCATCGGGAACGAAACCAGAGTTTAGTTATTTTAATCAGCCGTTTTTGAGACAATCATTCCAGAAAGCAGATTTTATAAAAGTCATTACCTATGTATTTATGCCTACTAAAGATTAAAAAAGTTTGCAAGTTGGGAAGTATTATTTAAAGGCTTTGAATTGTACTTACTTGGGTGTTTCCATTTATTTACATATTTGATACTTTCACATTGAATAACAATACACTAGTGCTTACGAATGTTTTCTTTAAAGAATAAACTGAAACTAGTAAATGATTTCAAAACGTGTCTTTCCTATATGACGCATACTCTGACAATCTCAGCTGGATAGCCGTACGCCTTATGATTAGGTCAACGACTTAAAAGTTTAGTTTCCGATGTTTGAGAATTTTTTGAGAAACTGTAAATGGTCTAATTGTGACCAACAATTATCCAATATTATTTAAGTTATACTTGGTTTGCAATCTTAATTTACTTGTCTTGTGTTGTTACAATGCGCGTAGGATAAATTTGAATGTCCTTAATTATTATTATTTTACAAATGTGAACTTTTAAGTTTTTTCAAAGGATCATATAAAATAAAGTTTTACACAGTCCGGGAAGTTATAGGGTACAAAAAACTACCATGACTGGTGAATTTGACTTGTTTAATTTAAATATGCTATTTACAAAAGGGGTTGGCAACACTAATTGCAATATCTAAATGGAATGTTTGGTGAGAAGTAACACACTGATTTTTTATAAACTGTTCTGATGGGTCAACCTTCAGATGTTTCTAAAACATCTTTGAATTATGAAATATATTTTCGAGAAGAAAAGATCTAAATTAGTTTATACAGTGCCTGGTCCACTATTTATGATCGTGTTTAAACATCTGTATTCTGCTGTAAAGCTTGAGTGATCTATAGTTGCAAAGTATGTGATTATGAAGATCTTTAAAACAATCTCATATCGGGTTAAGGCAGCTTTTGACAGACATTCTATCTGCTACCCGCGTCCGAGGACAGATTTTTGAAGTTATTTTCCCAGATAGGTACTCGAAAAAGGTTAAGGTGGCCAATCTGTAGCTAACTATTTTCAGTTCCATTACGGTTGAGTAGAACGACTTTGTCTTTCCAAGAATTGCTAGCAGCTCATAATTATTAGATCTCTCACAAATACTGTTCGCAAAACCATTTTGGGGGGGGACTCAAGATGAAGCCACATGAGTTTGAGCAGTGTTATTTTTCCAACCGTGCAGTCCTTTTGACTAAAAGCGTGGGGGGTATCGTTCGTGAGGTTGCGGGTTCATGTCCCGTTTGGGGCATGATAATTAATAGGCTTGAATTTAAAACTTATTAGCTAATGATGGAACTGTATAAAATAAAGTTACCAAGGCAGTGCCTTCCGCTAAGGAGGCTTAGAAGATACGAACAAAATCATGAGAAAATAATTTATCAAAAGAGACCATCAGCTTTGTAGTACTTGATTCATAGATACGTAATGATTTGAAAACTATGGGTAAATCTGGCTTGGGTAGTTGGAAATGATGCAAATCGTGGACATCCAAAACCAGACTCCCTACAAAGTAACACCGTGATTTAGCAGAAGCATGTAATGCACTTTGTGTGCCACAACTATGTTTCTATTCACTCCAGAGCTTGGAAGTGATTGAAAATAAGGTCTTGAGAATGATCTAGGGGCCGAAACGGGACGAGATGACTGGAGAATGGAGGAGAGTGCATAATGAAAATTTTATAGATCAAAAGACTCAACCGATTTTGAATTTGAATTGTGTTATAACATTTCGAAAAATTTAAGAAAATTTTCTTTTAAGAAATTTAAATGTTCGGTGTTCATTGTAGAGAACAAGAAATTAGGAGAATTCGAACTTGGCAAATTAAATAAAATACGAACTAAATGAGAAAATAAGTAACTCATGACAGAATATAATAGCGTCGAGGATAGAGAAAGTAGCGGTTAGATTGGTAGTTAAGATACAATCCTGAGATTTGCTTGGTAAAACATTTTTTTTTTAAATTCTCGTCAATTGGATCGGGTGTTTGCCGCGGGATTTGATCCTGTGTGGGTATCTATTAATGATTAGAAGTCCACAATAATACTACGTAGGGTATGAGGACTGAGTATTATTTATTCCCCCTGATATTGTAAAAAAATAATAAAATTGCCGTTCAAACACAGAATGTCTGGATATTGAGTCACTATTGTGTTGATACTAGTAACACAATCTGTACTACAAGCAAAACGAAGCAGGCCATGTTCCTTAGAGGCCAAAAATTCTGATTGGAAAGCCAGAGGAAAAGAGACTGTTGCATGAGACCGAGGTAACATTAGAAGGAAAATAATAAAAGAGATCTTCGAGAAATGAAAACTGGCTTGATCTTGGCCACGACAGAACCTATGTAAAATGTTTGTTACTGCATTCTCTATAGGGAAAGAATAAACTTGCGAGTTCCTTAAGCCATAAAGTCAGTAAGTATTTCCTTTACACTAATTTTCATGTTGAATGTACAGGATCTTTAAATTAAATCCCACTGAACTGAATACGCAAGAATCGCATCTAGAATCCTCGACCGAATTGTCAGCTAAAACAAAACTATTGACATAATTAGTCAAAGTATTGGAAATAGCAACAAGTTGAAGTAGTTAGGAAAGATAGTAAATTGTTTGCTGAATCTAGTTAATACCTTGCTATTACATGAATGTTTTCTCCTAGTATAGAGATGCCGAAGAAGAAATACATTTCCAAGATCAGATCCACGGTCATTTGAACTTTTGAAATTCCGCCATAGTCTGGCGCTTACTTGTTTCACTTCTTCTAAACCTTTTGATTTGATTAGCTTAAACTATTTTCTAACTCCAGGATAAAAATTTAAAACTATATAAAAGTTGAAGAGGGCTCTAAACAATTCGAAAGCTTTCATCTTGTTTGACTACTAACCTCTATTTATCGTGAGATAAAAGAATACATGCAATTATGATCAAGTGGAAAGCAGAAGTTTTAATATATTAATTAGGTAAACTGTAATTAATTCACACACCTAAATAATTATATTGTGACATAGTTGGTTTTCAATTATAACTTTCTAAGCTGATTATATTCATGACAGGCGCTGAAAACTGTTACCAAATAAAATCATTACTTACAAGCGGTGCTTCCCACCACACAGAAGGGAATAAAATAAAACCCTATTTTTCTCTACTTAGTCTTCAAACCCTTATCGTTTCAGCTTGCTTCACCAGTTGAAACCAATCTTTCTAAATGACAAAACTAGCATTTGGCAGAAATAGTCTGCACTGGTACAATTTGAACTCAAAGACATCCCTATCATGAGCTCTGAGATACGTCCGACCTCGTATGAAATTAAGTAGCCAAGTTTGTATAGATTGCTGGCAGACTACCATCTGGGAGATCGTGGCTTCGAAAAGTGCTGGAGCGAACCAAATGGTGAACGTTAATAAATCAGTTGGATGATAGGACAGTATCTTCAACTTTCATCATTTGGTAGTTAAGCTAAGGTAGGAGGCAAAGCGCTGGAGTGACCGCCAGAACTTGGTTCGTACCATAGTCTATGATCCATAGTTCACAGAGATATGGAGTACTAACTAGTCCTACTGGTCTAGCTGTACGCCATATTCTACCACCCGTTGAGATCGGCAATGTTTATACAGACAAAAAAATTGCGTATTGCAGAAACAAACTACTAAAATCAAAGCTTACTTCTTCGTACAGATTCTGTCACAAACATTACACTTAAAAGCTGCTGTTTATTTTTGGCTGGGTAGCGAAACAAAATTAAATATGGACGGCCAAGACGACCCTTCTGAAGAACTAGCTGTTAAAGTCTTAAATCAGTGACTGTTCTTTTCCGAACTTCATGAATAAGTGTTAACGAAGTTCACATTTGATTTTTAAAATGTTCGTAAAAGCAGGGGACAAAATCATTCTTGTGTAATTCAGAGTTAATTGTGGCAAGCTTACGAAGAAATCTATTAACTAAATATTTAAGACGATGTATCTCTTCAATGCTGGATATAATAATCCATGGAATCACTTCTTGTACACTTTCTAGAATTTACAAAATTTTAAGAAAAATAATTTAAATCAAGACTTAGATTTTAACCAAGGAAGGGAACAAGCAGAATTTTCTTCTGGATCAGATTGTTTGGTATAAGATTGAACTTGTTATATCCTATTGTGAGACTATTTTTGACTTCGCTAGCTTTTTAAAAGTTCTTGACGTCAGGTTTTTTGTGGTGATTGTTGAAGGAAATTTCAATTAAAGGTAAATATTAAAAAAAAATGTTTTTGGAGGACTTCATAAACTATTGTTTTAGTATTTTAAAGGATTCCGAACAGTGCTTTTGCTGGACTTTAGTGTGGTAGTTCAAATTTAAATTTGTTTATTTTATTTATGGCCTTTGGGCATCCATAGCTGAGGGCAAAGGATGGAGGAGGGGAAAGCATAGTCGGAGGTTTCAGTCAGGGCTTATATAGAAGGCAACATCCTGGCATTTGTATGGTGTGACTGCGGAAAACCGTGTAAAAATTCAGTATGGTCAGCCGGAGGGAATTGGACCAACGATCTATCAAATGCTATACGAATGGTCTTTTCTTTTATTTAGAGCCTATAGACTTTAGTTTGAATTTAAATGTTATTTCTTTTATTTATGGTCTTTAGGCATCTATAGCTCAGGGTGGAGATAGAGGAGTGGGAAAGGATGTTAGTCAGGATCTATATTGAAGGTGTCATTTACCTAATGTGAGTGAGGAAAAAACCTAGAAAAGACAAGTCAAAATGGTCATCCGCTGGGATTGAATGCAAGACTTATCGAAAGCTACACGTATGGTATTTTCTTTTATTTATGACCTTTGGGTATCTAAGGTCCAGGCCGGTGATAGAGAAGGGGAAGGAATTCAGGAAAGTGTTTGTGAGGGTCTATATTAAAGGTGCCACCTGGGCATTTGCGTAGTGTGACTAAGCAAAAAACTTGAAAAGAAACGTAAATTAGGATTGATGGTCAGGCGCTGGGGGGCGAACTTAGGACGTATGGAGTATTACGGGAATGTTCTTTTCTTTTTATTTATGGTCTTTAAACTCTAATGTGAAGGTTTGAATTTGATTTCTTTTATTTATGGTCTTTAAACTCTAATGTGAAGGTTTGAATTTGATTTCTTTATTTATGACCTTTAGATATCTAAGGCTTAGTTCGGGGATTAAGGGTGAAAGATTGAGTAAGGTCTTAGTCAGTGGCGTATATTGAAAGTTTTAGGAGAAGGAAATTTTAATGAATGTAAATATTTAAAAAAAAACAATCATAGTATATTTTTAGGATATCAATGATATAATTGAAGGATAAGATGTTTTAGTATGTAAAGGGTTTGGAACGGAGCTTTTAGCAGACTTGAGAGTGGAGGCCTTACCTCTTAAATGTTTAAGAACACCCCGCTCCTTTGAAATTTCCTTATCACTTATACAAGTATGGTAATCCATAGCATATCCATTTGATAAGCAGTGTTAGTAACACATACATTAGGTCTTTTACTTGTGATTTGCTTGAATAGTTAAGTTTTATTTTATGTCCTTTAAACATGTATGCCTCTTAAGAAAGTGAAGGTCGTATTGAAAAAATAGTATTTCAGGACTTTATAAACTATAGTCTCATTTTCAAACACGCTTGTCTTGTTTCTGATTTGAGTGAGTAGATTTTCAAAACATCTTACTTATGACTTGTGTGAGTAGTCAAGAGAAACTTCACATAGAGGTGAACGGTGTGGGTTTCTATCAAGTTTTGACTTTCCAGTTATTCTGTCAAACTTTTGTAGTATTTCAAAATAGCACTTGTTTTATTTATAGCTATGCATGACTAAGAGTGAAAATAATTTTAGTGACTTTAGCATTATCAATTAAACTGTTTTTTTTTAAGTAATAGTAATGTTGATTAAATAACTTTTTTATTGTTTAGGTTTTGAGAAGGAAAAGGAAGTGAAGACTACACTGTGTTGTGTTAATTGTTCTTCTAGCTGAGCGAAACTTGAATTAAAGGTAATTTGATTTACTTTATTAATATTAAATGTGAAGAGTAAATGTTGAGGTATTCATACTCTATCGTTAGGGTATCCAGAGTATATTACGGGAATATCCCTTTTTCACAAGGATGTTGTAAAAAGAATTTTGTTAATATTGTGTAGAAAGTGTGTGTGTGTGAAATTAAATTGTGAATAGTGAATAATAATAATAATTACTTATTTTTTCTTTTCAGATTTCAATTTGAACCTTTTGATTTTGAACCTTTTTTAAAGAAGACAGTTCTTAAATTAGTGTCTACAAATTTTGTTGAAAAAGGAAATATTTGATTTAAGGTAAATACATTTCTGATAAAGGAATGATTGTTCATGATGTATCTTTATTTTTTTAAAATGTGCATGAATCAATATTAAGGTTTAAATAAAAGTGTGGGTGACTCACGGGGAAACAAAATGTGATTGCATCAATAGTGAAATTTTAATAAAAATGTGGTTGCCCCAACGGTACTATATGTGTTTAGGCCAACGGTACGATATGTGGTTGGGCCAACGCTAAGAAATGTGGATGGGCCAACAGTAAGAAAGTGTGATTGAGCGAATGGTAAGATTTTTATAAGAAAATGTGTTTGGTCCAATGGCGAGATTTAATCTTGCTTCATCATTTATTTAAGTGGGTCATTACAAGTGAGTTCTTTCATGTAGGATTTTAAATAAATGTTTGGTTAAGATTGTTTTATATGGAATATTATAAAAGTAATATGATTTTAAGGATTAATGGTTCAGTCTTATTTCATGTGAATAATGGTTTGATGATATTGCATGTAAGATTTTTGTAAGTGAATACTAGGCGAACGTTGTGTCAGGCTGGATTAAATGTTTCATGTCTATCTTTATGAAGGAATCAGTATCATTTCTTTATAATTGAATCTGATACTTTATGATAGAAGCTTGGGTAAGTAGGATATGAAAAAAATGAAGATTAACTTTTAATTTAAAAGTACTTAATCATACTCTTTCTACAGTATTTGCTACTATGTGGTACTCTTGATATATTTTCATTAAATTACTTGATTTGTGATAAGGAAGAATAATACTAAGTTATTGTTTTTTTTAATAATTTCAGCATTATGACGAATCTTGTGAATACTGTAGATACTCTATTGAGAGGAGAAGATGAAAAAGGATATGGTGATAGGCAGAGGATGCTGAATACATGGGGTGAGGTACGTAGTTATGGAGCAAATGGGTGTTATCCATTATTCTGCAATCTGTTTCATTTCATTCAGATGCTTTGTGAGCAATCCAAGGAGGATGTAAACATGTATAAAGCCATTTTAGCTAGATTTGAGAGCAAGGATTTTATTATTAATTTAGGAATGTTTTTCTTCTAGAGAGGAAATTGTACGATTAGGTTGGCAGCATGATTGTATATTAGTAGATCCAGTGGATGTGGAATGAGGAAGAGTACTTGAGCCTATAGTGGCTATGCTTCTAGGGTTAGTACCTCATCTGGAGACTGGTGATTCAGAGATCTATGTACGTTCGAAGGAAGATGAATCTTTGAGCATCATTTCTCGCAGAAGGTCTCTCCCTCCTTTCTCATTCACTGCACCTTCTAATATGGAGAATGCTACCAGTCAAACTGGTCCATTTGTGAGTAGTACTAGTGCTTGTACTATCACCACCACCTCTTTAGCGAACACATTGATTTGTGTACTTACTAAGTCCACCGTTTATTGTACCACCACTGGAATCTGTTCATCCACTATTTCCAATTCATCTACTCTCATGCGAACACCTATTCCTATTCCTAGTAGTTCCAATGCATACATACCACCATCACAAGCACCTGTTCCTATTCCTAGTACTTATAATGCTCACATAATACCATAACCACCACCTCTTCCTATTTTTAGTACTTGCACTTCCCCGGCGGTCATGCCAACACCAACTCCTGTTCCAACTACTTCTAACTCTAATCATACTCTCCTTCCCACTTATCTTATTGATATGCCAAGTACATCATTAACTGCTGATATCCCTACTACCAGCCATGCAGACTCTCACAGAGTTCATAGGGACAGTTTGAATGGGGATTTACACAGCTCTGTGAGATTGGATATGCATTCTCAATCGCATAATGTTTTAAAATGTCGCCGAGGGGGATGAAGTATGCAATGAAATTGTTGATTTTTTTAGGGAGAGTGGGATATTTTTAATGATATCGCTAGGATGGAAAGGGAAGATGGGAGTAATTCGGTGAATGAGAATGCCTATCCCCAGCTGCATGGAACAGGGGGAAATATGTTTGAAGTGACATTACGCCGTAATCGAGAATATACTATATTTCCTTTACGTGGAGTAGAGGTTACCATAGGTGTTCGAGAGCCGGGCAGAATTTTAAACCTCGAACAGTATGTTGACAACCTGTTTACTTTCTCGCTTGAACAAGTATTCTCTGATGTGAACCAAGATAGTTGCATTGGCTTTCAAACGACGAACATAGACAGTTCAAACGACACCATTTGACGCCACGTTTATATTCCTTGGAGAAAACGACCGTTTATGGCAGTTGATCATATTCTTTCCAATGTGGAAAATATTTTGAACTCAAATAAAATATTTCCCCTTGGTGAAAGAATTACGATGAAATGACATATTATGGACCCGATACGTGGACAGGGCCGAAAGAATGATAAAATGTATCTCCTGATGGTGGAGTTCTTAGAAAAACATATCATTCCCGTTATGTACAAGCAATACTCAGATAGAAAATATATTTTGCGTCCCAAATTGATAGTGTGCCAACGTGCAAAAAAATATTTTTTCTATACCCTGAACGAATCCGCAACAAATTTGAAATATGTTTTCCACTCCCTTTTGAAAATGACCGCGGAATTTCACAACCGCAAGGACTCACTTTGTCCGTGTTGCCACCTATTATCAAGCAGAATTTTCCTAAATGTTTCTATACCCTTAAATGTACTAGTATTCGCACCAAACTTGGCTTAGGCATTATTCGACACGATAGAAAAATATTCTGGGTTTACCCAAGCACCCATTTATTATTGTTGCGAACCTATTTGAAAATATTAATTTTGAAAAGCCCCCTTGCCTTGAAGGTATCTGTACTTAACTTGATATCAGCATTAATCTATACGAAACGAAAAGGTACCTGGTGTTTCTTCTCTAAATCACCGAGATTGTCAGTGTTACCAACCTGTAATAAAATATTTTTTCGAACGATTTCTATACTACATAACGTATCCGCAAGAAATGTTATCCGATGTTTTTTTATTCCCTTCATAAACGACCGTGCGATTCCACAACCGCATGAACTATCTGTGTTGCAACCTATAATCAAATTGATTTTTTGAAAGGCTTCTATTCCATTTAATATATCCGCTCGTAACTTAGCTTATGCATTATTCGACATAAGGGAGAAAATAGTATGAGGGTACCCAAGCCGTCGGTTATCAGTGTTGCAAATCTATTTTAAAACACCTTGTTCAAAGCTTTCTTATTTTGAATATATCTCGACCAAATTAGATAAAAACATCATTCAACAAAATAGAAGAGATATCTGGTGTCCTCACTCCCAAACACACAAGTTATCATTGTTTCCAAAATCTATTAAAATTGAACTTTTCTGAACGCTCCTCCACCGTTGAAAGTATTCGCAACAAATTTGATATGAAGGTTTATGCACTCCCTATAAAAACGACTGTGGTATTCCAAAGCCTCAAAGGTTCCAGGTTCAGAGTTGAAATCTATTATCAAATTTAATTTTCTAGTCTCGGATAATAAAAATGTCGCTCAAGCGGGTGAGCCGACGTACAGTGGACTGAAATCCCAAAAAGCTGGCCAAAAGTAAACAAAAAATCGATTTGATAATTTTTAGGTCTTAGGTCGAATACTAGAACGTTTGAAGTATCGAATTCCCCTGAAACATGTGTCCCTTTGTTATACCTGCGGAAGATGCAGCCATTTGAAAAGTGCCGTTGTAGTTAATCTGAACGTAAAAAGTATATATTTTAATGTCTTTTTAACATTTTTTTTTTCAAAAGGGAAGAAATGGATGAAGGCTCCTAGATTTATAATTGAACTAATGAAAGCTGAGGAAAAAAAAGTTGAAATTATCACATTTTATTGTTGAAGTTCACAAAAAAATATAAAACTAAAATATTTTTTGACAAATATAGAAAAACAAGTATGAATTCCCTCAACATATTGATTTTACGACACACTCAACAAAATAATCTAATGGAATTCACAAAAAAAGCATCTACCAAAATTCACAAAAAAGTTGAAATTATCACATTTTATGGTTGAAGTTTACAAAAAATATATATATATTTTTTTTGACAAGTATAGAAAACAAAGTACGATTCCATCAACATACTGATTTTACGACACACTCAATACCATAATCTAACGGAATTCACAAAAGATTAGATGCAGAGCTAGTATTATTGCCTTCTATTGTTCTTAGATTGGTTGAAACATTACCCCCTGGTCCTACTGTTCGATAAATATTTCATTACCATGCTGCAGGTAGATAAAATGCTGGATAAAGGCTTGCATGCAAAAAGATATAGTAATATGACCTAACCACCACAAAAGTGTGACATCATCAGAATTTTGTTTCAAACATATTATAGCGATATGTCCTAACCCCCACAAAAGTGTGGGGCGCCATATTGAAAAATTGAAAAGAGATAAAATTTAAAAATCGCAAGAAATAGTACTTAGGGAGCAAGATTCAAAAGAAATTTAAAGACATTTTTGGCAGTTTTGTTTGAGGGCGGAAAGAGCTGTGGCATAATAGATTGTGTTATAGAATCTATAGAATTTTAGATATAATATAATTTTCAACCATATTTCAGCGAACATAGAATTTGGTTGTTGCGACGTTAATGTGACGTACTTTCAACTATCATTCTATATCAAGCCATAGATTTCGTTTCATGTTGAAAACATGTTGACCTTTCAACAATATTTCAATAAACTTTTAATTTTATCGATACAGAAAAAGAGTAGTGAACTCTCCAGGCTGAATCTTGGCTACGTGGTGAACGGGTCGAGATATGAGTGATGAACGTTCCTGTGTTCGAAACCAACAGTAACCATTAGGGTTATTACTCTTGGAAAATTAACACCGTATATCGTGATAAAAGCAACGGTAAATTGAAACTAGATGTGTGTCTATTGTTATGTACAATACACAGCATTGATGCTCTGTTTGGGCCAACTAAACCCGTTTTTTCTCAACCATTATTCAACGTCGCATAAAACGTTGAACCGGCGGACATTTCGGTACATTTACAACGTTAACATAACGTTTCCGTACTAAAGTTTAATCCACGCATTATCAACGTTTTTGTGCTACTGGGGTAACGACAAAACACACACAAATAAAGAATGCCATTTAATACCAGGAGTAGTTGGCATAAATTCCACCACCATTGGCCATATTGATGCGTTGAGAATACGATGCGTTCTGCTTTCCCCACCAAGTGGATATTCTGGACATATGCCAAAAATGCTTATTCGGGAATCGTAAGAAAGTTGGTGTACGATGACATTTACGAAACTCAACCCTAACAATACTCTAATGTTGAAAAGTTATGCAAAAACGTAACTATAAAATTCCTATCACGTGTGTGATCGGATTACCGAAAAAAGCGGAAAGCGAGTAAGCGGACAAACGGAATGTCCCAAATAAGCGGACGGTCGCCCACCTGAGGAGGGTACATCTGACACCAGATTTTAGGCATGCCAAATGCTTCGCGGGATGTATGGAAAAGAGGGAGAGGTAGCAAAACATAGTTTCTTTATTGCAGCCTTATCAGTATCAAAGATCTGAAGAGAAATCCCTTGAAAACATTTTTATCATATTATTATCGTTAATAATATTTATCATAACGTAGACCCAACGAGTCTAAGCTCACATAAAGAGGGAATACATTGTATTTGATACACACATTATATCCTCATATTATACAGGGTGATTCAAAAGTCCGACACCATAGGACCATTTCGTTATGGAGTGCACAAGAAAAGTGGAACAATCATTTTGGTGATAAAAGTGCATATGGAGAATTCAACTAGTTTATTCAGGGAATCTGTGGCGTATCGGAAATAAATGTGAGGGGGTCAACTTGAAAATTTCAAATGGAAACTGGGAAAACTTTTTACAGTTCTGGTTCAGTATTGAAAACAAAACAACTTTTAGAGGAAAACTTTTTCGATATTTTGTATGGTTTCGGAGCTACTATGTCTTATTGTTACAGTGCTAGTATTACGTGACCAACGCTGTCCATTGGAAATAACTCAAAAACTACTAGGTGAAGAACAGTGAAAACATTAAACCATATACCTGCACAAGATATGTCGCAACACACCGATCGGGGGTCCCTACAAACTTTTTCAACATAGTAGCACTACTTAGCAGAGCTTAAATAATAAAACTACTTTTCAAATGACAACTTTACACCACAGAAAATGGGTAAAAACGGAGTTTATTTCCTTTATAGGAGAGTGTTCTGCTTGATTCAATAGAAATTTCATGTATATTGGCTATTACAAATTTGACTGGAACAAATAGTTTTGAAAACAACAACTGGCATTAGTTTTCCCAGTAAATTGTTATCATTTCTTAATATTATATACGCCCAAAACAAACGAAACATTACAAGAAGGCTCAACGTCAAGACGGAGGTCAGAATGAAGTTATAGCATCTCGAAAGTTCATACATTTTTACTCAAAGAGAAAATTTCAACATTTTGCAATTTTTACGTGTAGAATCGAAACCTTAAGTTACCCAAAATTCAATCTTAAGGACACAATAAGAACATATCGCAGCATCACTGAACATACCTTCACATGTATCTGAATTTTTATACAGGTTTCAGAAAGAAATTATTTCCCAAAATAGACTACACTTAACCTAACCGTAATATATTTAAAGCGAATAATTTTACCGGTACATGGTAAACACAGCTTGTATCGATCTTACAACTGAATTTAGTGTGGACTATTAACTATCATATAAATAAAAGTAAAATAGTTTGCGGATAACAGGTTTAAAGCTTAATCAACATACATAGATTTGGTTAGTTTATATTAGATTGAGTTAATTTGGTATTCTTCAGTATAGCGATAGGAAACGGTGAACGAAAAAAAAAAGTTTTCGGATGAATCATTAGTATAGTTAATCATAAAATGTTTAAATAAATCCAAATATCCACATCGGCCAGGTAATTTATAGATAGAAAATCGTTACTAAAATTTAATGCAACAATTCCTATTCAATAACCGAAAGTTGCTGTGTAAAAGTAAAATGTACACCAAAAGAACAACCGAAGGCAACAAATAATTCGTACGCCCACTTTCACAAGCCCCTTCACAAAACAGATACGTAAAGCGAAAATAAGATTCTTAATTCAATCTAATATGCTAGGAAGCACATACACAATACGAAGCTCAAATGCAATTGAAAACACTCACAAATAAAACGAAAAGAAATAAAATGAAACTTGAAACAACACAATTACAATGTGAACAGTTTTAAAGAGCAACTGTCATGTCCTGCGATATGTTCTGCACATACACTAACGGAGAAGATGCTCAAATTAGCTTCCACCCTGCTGACGGCAAATACGAATACGGCGAAGAAAACTTCTGCGCACGTTCCTTAACACTGCAGGTTCTCCTGAGGTTCTCCTGTTAACTCTATTAGTGTTCGGGGTCTATTAGTGTATACTGCAGACTTGAGATGTACCCTGAGGAAATAGTCTAATGGTGTAAGGTCTTCCGATCTAGGCGGCCATTCAACTGTGCCCCGTCTACCAATCCAACGTCCAGGAAGAACTTCAGGAACTGACGGCCTCATTGGCAGAGTTGCGGTGGTGTCCCATCTTGTTGAAAAAAAAAAGGCATTTCTTTTTCCAGGACCATTTTATCTAAGTATGGCAACAGTGTAGCCTCGAGATTATGTTTGTACTGTTCCGCAGTGAGCCTGTCATTCAGAAACCCGGGACCAATAACAACATTCCTGTGTATGGCACACCCGACGTTTAACCTGGGGTCAGTCTGATGATATCTCTATAGCTACATGAGGATTTTCGGCTGACCAATACACAGCGTTATGTTTATTCACTATTCCGTTCAAATGCAAACATGCCTCGTCACTGAACATCATATCACTCTCAAGATTTGCCTGGTGTCTTTTTTCTTTCTTCAAACCACTCACAGAATTGTACACGTCTATCCGAGTCATCACCATGAAGCTCTTGCAAAAACATGCATGCGATAGGTATGGAAATGATTGGATGATAGTATCCTGGAGACAGATGGTTGACTGAGACCGCTTTCCTGTGCCACCTTCCTGGTTGACCGTGTTGGACTAACACACAACTTCGCTAGTACATCGGCTGATTTTGACTTCCCTGTTGCTGTAGCTGGCCTTCCTGAACGCAGATTGTCGTGAATATTCCCTGTGAACTTAAACCGTTTCAGTAAACGACCAATAGTAGTATGATTTGGTTTCCGTTGATCTGGATGTCGCCGGTGGTATTTCTCTGCTGTTCGCGTTGACTCATTCCTACCGCATGAAGTAAAACCATTTCCGCCTTCTGCTGCATAGTGTACATTATTAGTTACCTCCCAATAGCTGTTGAAAGTAGCACACTCCACACCAAGCACACAATGTAGGATTGAACTATGCCAAGGTATGAATATAGACGAAAACATTCCTTCCTCATTGGCTGAGTAGCGTATGACGCAACTAGAAGATATTATCGATTAAAGTAAAGTAAGTAAAGGAATTCGCCAGCTAGCTAACAATATTCCCAGCCAATCAGGGGAAGTCATACTATCACAATGAATCTCGCAACAGAGGAATTAGCAATCACGGACACTCATGCGGGTGGAGGAAATATATTCAGGAGACACGTTATTGCACTGAAACGAAACTGAAATATAACAGGCAACGACTGATTGACTCCTTGTGAATTTAAATGACGGTGCGAAGTACTGAATATCGATTTTGTTTGGTGTTGCATTTCCCTGACTTTAGGAATGGTATTGTCACTCAGATTTCCCTGTCATAGGCTTGCTGAGTCATACATGGATCTTTGGTTTAATAAGTTTCCCGCAAAATCTTAGAACTTACGTCATCAATGCAATGGAATATGGGAACTCGAAACTGTTCACTGTTGTTCGGAATGCTAGTCACGCTGGCTCATTCCAAGGTAGCCGTTTATGAGTGTCCTCTTGACAGTATTTCATTACATTCAAATCAAAGCAGGGGAATTGATGTGAGGCAGTATTTATCGAGCTATTTCACAACTCAAGTCGGATATTTACCATGGCAATACAATAAAATGTAAGTCGTATCTTTGTTGAAAGCTGTGCAGATTTGTAAATTACCTGTGAAAGATATGGTGATATGTAAATTACCTGTTAGGTTGTACTTTCTTTGTTGAAAGATACATTACGAAGTTCTGACATTCCATTGTTATCAAAACGAACCCTTTCATGCCCAAATTATTTCAAGTTTGAATTTCTATTAAATAAAGCATTCTTGTAAATTATTTTGGTATCCAATATCACATTTTGTGGTCACTAGAATTTTTAGTCTAGGTGATGACGTCACATTGCACCTGGAAATTATATATCCCAATGGGCACAATTCGAATTATTTTTTTCCAATGGGCCTTTGATTGAAGCAAATCCATAGTGAAGGTAAAGGTTAAAAAAAGGCAACGCTATACCATGTGCGATAGGTACGCGCCGTGAACGATAGGCGAACTCTTGCTCGTTTATTCCCAAACAGGTGGATCGGAAGAAGAGGCCCGATTTAATGGCCAGCGCGTTCTCCGGACCTGACTCTGCTTGATTTTTTCTTCTGGGAACTTGTCAAGGAGTTGGTTTACCAAGAACGTCCTACTACAAGGGAGATCATGATAGAGAGGGTCCGTAATGTCTGCCATGGAGTAAGTGCAAATGAACCGTTACGCGCAGTGAACAATGTCCTGGTACGCATTCGCATTTGCATCGCAAGTCCTGGACGATCTTTTGAACATTTATTGTTATTTTTTTGTGGACCAATTATGACATATTGACGAGAATGTGCAGAACTTGCAGTTCACGTTATGTATTTTCTTTCTTATCTTCAGTTTGTTTATTTGTACATTTCTGGAACAATTATTTGTGCAAGGAGTTCCGAAAAGTGATTTCTATTACAATGTTTACATCCTCGCCAATAGTAATAATACCACTTATCCGAGTGGTTAGCGCTCGTGTCTACGGTGCACGTGGCTAATATTTCGATTTCCTGTTTGGGTTCTCAAAGATTTCGGTGTTGACCCAGAATTGCGAGGACAATTGAATCGTACGTTTGAAGAAGGAAACTAATCCAAAAAGCTGTTTTGTGGGAAATTAACAGAAACTGTATAATATGTTTATTATTTATTGAAGGGAAACAATATTGTTACTGAAAATTCAAAACGGTCTTCCGATACTATCGTGCTACTCAGACAGTTTACAAGTAATGTACGTACTTTTTGCTGTAGAGTTAAAAAAAGTTGGTGGATTTATTTCCTTCCTCAAACTTATGGAGAAACGTCTGCACATTTTTAAGTACTGAGACGTAAGAATGGAGAAATCGACCAGAAAATGAAAAAAAAAAAAAAAACGCAATAGAAACCTTCAAATAAATGTTATTTACAAGAAATGTATGTACAATGAACTCGAAAGTACAAGAAGGGAGCCTAAGTAATAAGTTCAATTTTTTTCCCTTATACCCACAGACAGAAATTTCGCCCTACACATGTGCAAAACTGCTTTTATTCCGTAACAATAATTGCAAACATCTGTTAACAATAGCAGTTAAAAATATCAGTGTATGAAGACGTATCTAAATGCTAGTTAGTTATTCCCGTCTGTGCAAAAGAAGTTTAAAACAATTTTTAGATTAACCTACTTACCTGTATCCTGTTAAGTGTACAGTAGAGATATTGACAAAGGTAGTTTAGTTCCTACCATAACTGTTGTAAAACTATTCTATGTAATTATCGGAGCTTGGATTTACTGGTGGAGAAGAAACGGTATATCAAAACACAATTAAATCAGGAAAGTATAAAGCGGTGGGTACGGTGGGTAGGGGGAAGCGAAATTGTTTCATGCTGAATTAGTATAAGTTGCGACTAGCGACAGGAAGGCAAGTTTTTTTTTTCAGCTCTTCTTTCAGGGCTGGGCAGCCAAGTGAAACACTTCCGGTAGGAATAGCCCACTCTCGCTTATCCTGAACGATAAGTGACAGCGAGAAGCGCTCAATCCGGAAGCTGCAGTTTGGTCTTGTGGTCAAGACGTCGGGAAGCTGATCTAAAGGTCCGGGGGTTCAAACCTTGGCGTTGACTCTTAACCCATTTTTTTTTAAATAAAAATAAAGTTTTTTCGTTTGTTATGTAAATACACAACAAAGGAAATTTAATAAAAGTTGTGATTTACAATTTTTAAAGATGCCACTCAAACTTAGGATGTATATAAACCCACCAGGGCTGTGCAAGGGAAGAGGGTGAGGGTACGTCCGAAGGGTTCTCATCAACACAAAAGCTATTTTGACGTAGTAGTTATTCCACTAAATTTAGTTACTCCCTGCTAGCTATAGAGCTTGACTACAATTGATTCTTATATTCAAATAAATCCACCAATTTCGCTATTTCACGACCCATAAATTAGGAACAAAAGTTAACAGCTCCATTCAAAACATGTCCAGGGGCATGTTAACTTTTACCGCACAATATTATATTTTTTTCTGGTAATTCAAACTATTCATTATCAGTGAACTTTATTCCAAACTTAGGAACTAAGGAAATTCCACCGAATATAGTTCGAATTCAAGAACTAAGCGAAAAAAGTAGGTATGCTTGTTGTAGCTGCAAGCCTGCAAATCGCACAGGTTTGAGATTTAAGATTTTATCTCGTTTCGTTTGTCCCTTAGTTCATGTCCTGTATTACTAAATCACTCTAGTGAGTTCAGAATTTAACTTTCTTCAGTGTCTCAACATGAAGAATAAGAGCAAGTAGAACCAAAATAGTAATAAAAGTAAGTTAGTTGATACAAGTTTCACTAGGTTGACAGTACATAGTTTAAAATACATACGAAATACACATTTTTAGGAGAACGGTCTATATGGTAAACATAATATAAAATGTGTATGTAAATCAAATACAAAATAGAATAGTACAAAAGATCAGTTCTTATTACTCTCACTAGCAGATGTAGATCGTATTCCCGCAACTCCCGAGACGCGTAAGGGGTGAAAAATATATAGAAAGTATAAGCACATAATTAAGGTCTGCGGAGTTAGGAACGCTGAATCTGCAAGTTACGCTACTGCTTACTAGGTTAACATTACCTCTTTTAAATACTGTCTTTACATAAGATTAAATACATCCGATAAAATACACTACAATCAGTGACGACACCAGGAGGGAAAAGGGGGAAGAGTGCCCCCCCGTTTGACCTCTTGACGGCTCCCCCCAGGCTCACATGTTGAAATTGAAACCACTAAATTACAATGAAAACAAATTAATGCCCAGTTGATTTAACAGTTATAAGTTTCAGAACACACGTTAACTGTAAACCTTTCCCAGCGTAAGCTTAAAGTTG
>JAGDQP010007617.1:41725-66500 GCA_022664845.1 Lepisma saccharinum | reverse complement strand
GGGGGCTCAAATATTTCGGTGTTGACCCAGCATCGTGAGGACAATTAGGGAGCGGATGTGAATAAAAGACAGTGGCGATCACAGTGAGAGCTTCGGCTCTAATCTCCCAACCCGTCTGGTCAGCGTGGGAGCAGTAGACCAACTCCTCCCTTCGGGGAGAGGCCTCATCCACTAGTGGATTGAATATGGCTGTGATTTATTTATTACTGTTTATCAATTCGTGTTACTGAGAAACAGGCCTGTAAACACGAAAGTTATTTTCATGAATTTTTCTACAGTTGCTTACACGACCCTAAGTTTTGATACTGAGAATAATGTTCCTAAACTACATTTTAATCCTCTTTTCGGGAATTCAAACTCAAAAGTAAATTTCGCTTATGGGAAAAACAATGTTAATTCAGAAGACCAATTTTCCTTGTCTAATTTTGTTAATTAGTACCAACACATTAAGTCAGACACCGATTTCTGTCTATAAAATATTGTAGCATCGCTCAATCTCGATCTTGTTCACTTTTCAGTTTGGACTACCAAAAGGAGGTTAATTTTATTTTGTAAAGTATTTTCACCGTGTCAAAAGGGTTTTTTGTGAACAATTGTAGCAAAATTCATGGAAATATCTGGAAAACTTTCGCTTTTATCGGTCTGTTAATCAGTTACACGAATCAACAAAGGTAAAGATAAAGCTATCCCCTGTGCGATACACACGCGCCGTGAACAGCACATGGGGGATGTGTGGGTAGCGCTCCATATCTCGACCTACTGTACGAAGTGAGGTGGAGTGGTCAGTCCCACGCTCGACCGCCTTTACCTTTCAAGGTGCCCAGGAGTACCAAAACACTCTGGTACTCAGTTTGATACGAGGCTGAGTGCACCGCAGAGCGTCCGACATGGGAAGGATGGGTGCCTAACTTGTGACTGAAAATATATCACAAAAATTGAACAGGATATTTTGAAACTGGTTAAATCAAAATAGGCTCAGATTGCGCGCTATCATGCTTACAATACAAACTGTCAAAAGTTAAAATTTGTGTTACGTTCAACTTGTCATATTGCACGAAGTGTATTAGAACTTTTAATTGAAGTTTTAACTTCTCAATTTGCTAACGACAATTTTTTTGGTGATGTTAGATTCGTTCAGCCTAATTCACGTTAAAATAAACGACAATAAGTGATCGTATTTTAATGTGGCAATACTTATCCTAAACTGGATTTGTTCTTAAAACTGCCATAATATATTCATTTCATAATTCGAAAGGACAAAAAGGACACGCACACAAATGTGTTTACTTAGCACACAATACATACAGACAAAATGTAACACATAGACTCAGTGTTACAGTTTCCTCGCAATTGAACTTGGTTATTCATAGCTGTTAAGATCGTTGGCAAAATGGAGTAGAGGAAACGCGCTGGGCATTTCAGTACGAAAAGAAACCAACATGGGTTCGAATCCTGTTAACGCTAAAGAATTTTTTTTACAAAGCAAGCAATCATTACTTCTCATACAAAACGGAGAATATTTCCGACTGTGGGATGAATCACCTGAGTCACTAAAGAGAGAAAGACGATTTACGAATGTTGGTTGGAAAAGTCCAAATCAAGTCCCAGGGGGTTAAGAACACGTCATTGATCAGAAATATGCACTTTTCCTGTTATTATCCTTAGAAAGAAACACTATAACATATGTCAGGCACATTCTAACTAGAGATTCACTCGTGGAGTATCGCTAGCGTGCTGGACTTCTAATTTGAAAACCTGGGTTCGATTCCCCACCAGCCAGTTTCTTTTTCGCATACACTGAAGTATTCAAACAGAGATTTATCTTCGGGTTGTGGAGAACAAAGCATCACTGGTCATAATCCGAGCAAACAGTGTGTGTGCTATCTGGCATAATGATAATCTAGTTTTCATGTTTTTCATTGGTCTCTCTCTCTCTTCCTCTCTTTCTTGATGTATTGTTATCGTGTCTTCGCTGCGTCTTTCTCTTCTTCTTCTCTCTATCTTTATTTTTCTCTTACTTTACACAAACTCTCTCTTTTTGTGCGTGTTCCAGAGCAAATTCCGGGCCACTTTTGATGACCTTTTGATAGGGCCTGACCCAAACATAAGTGACCCCGTAAACCGATTGACCCGGTCTGGAAAATCTATGAACTGGGAATTTCGGAGATTACAAAGTATTCCGAACCAGTATGTTTAATAAGCCTCACCGAATTTGCAAACTAGCCTCGCGCAAACAAAGAATGTTTGTTATACTTTTGACATTATCCTCGATGTGTCTCAAAACTCTGGAGTTTCACTGGAATCATGAGTATTTAATCTGACCACCAAGTTTGGTCTCCATTGTTAAAGTGACTTAATGAATGTTTGAAACACCTTTTATATATTGGAATAACCCTGAAAAAATATAAAATCCAAAAGTTACTTCTCTCTTGCTGTTAGATTTGATTTGTGGGAACTGAACTTTTTACTGTGAGAACTGAACTTCATATTGTAACTACGTTTAAATTCCAAATTTTTATCTGTACTTCTTCTTCTTCTTCTTATATCTCCCCTTTTCTCTCTCTCTCTCTCTCTCTCTCTCTCTCTCTCTCTCTCATTTCTCTGCCTCTGTCTAACAGATATACGATCGGTTTCAATGTTTCATTGTATGTGTTAAAATTTCTCCCTCCATCAACTTATGTATATTGATTCGTCTCGCCTCTATTCTTTCATTTTATCGATACCAATACATGTCTATTTTGAAAAACAAAACGTGCTCATGATGTTTGCTGATTTCAGTATGGGCGAGAAGAAGGAAGGAGAAAGAAGGGGTCTGTTTACCAGACAAGATTATGGGATAGAAAGGTGCCACTTGGCCGGCATTCGTTGTCGCAATCTTCTTTATGCGCAGTGGGAAAATACTGGGAAAACCTAAGTCAGGACAGTCAGCCGCTGGTACCGAACCGAGGACCTCCGGAGAACGAAACGAACGTTTTACCAAGTAAGGTACGGTGCTCGGAAGAAAGCATACTCGCTTCGATGTTTATCACATGCACGCACACACAATATCGTACGCACGCACACACAAAATAACGTAAATAACAACATAATATCAGAAATTATAAAGGATAAATATCGTGCCGCATTTTTCAGAACTGATAGAAACAGACCTTTTCTCTTGTTTTTCATGCACAACGTTAGTGTTCTATGGAATTCATTAAGAAAGAAATAAGAAAGAAACCATAGGTTTTAAGTTCATTTTTTATTCTCCATGTTCGGTAAGGATCTTTTCTATTGGACGATTTGAATTAAACTTTTCAATACACTTCAACTAGTGGCCCACCTAAAATAAAAATGGTGTTAGGTTTCCTGTTTTGGTATTTGAAATACGACTTGCTTACGTTTTTTTATTATTTGCTACACACTACAAGAAATCATGAACATCTTTCCAGGACCCAGGACATGTGATAATGTTTTCTCTTAAAGAAAAGAAAATTCCAACCCTCGCTCGTTCACGCACACACTCTCAGAATCACACACCGCCCACTCTACGTTAGTTGGGTGGCCTATCTTGTAGGCTTAGAGAAAAATCGTGTATAACAAAGTCATGTGAACATTATTTTGGCCATGATAGTACAATTACAGGAGTGTATGTATTGACAGTCTACAAGAGGATTCTATTCACCCTGTTTTGACGTTGTATGTTTATAATTTTAGACATTATCAGTTCGTTATACCTTATGGGGAATATGGTTATTAATGATAGTGAAATTCCAAATTAATACTCCTTTTACATCTCAAACATAAGAACAAAGAATGTATGAATCTCTTATTAGGTCCACGCAAATAAGATTAGTTACATTCCATCTCCCATTATAGAGTGACGTTAAGAATTGTTACATACTTTAATCAAAAAATTAACAATGAAGTTATTATAGTATTTTACGGAAAGTTATCTAAGTGATGATGCAGTACTCTTCAATCAATCATATTGATGCTTCAAGGCAGAGGTATTTTTCCCATATAGGATCGAAGGAATTTCCTACATTGTAAATTAATATTTTTCATTACTAAATTTCATTGTCATAAAAACTTGTAACGATTGTATGGCTCCAGTAAATCTTTGCGAGTGCCAACACTAAAATGTGAGAAACTGTCACTTCGGACTTAACACAGAACTATAGAACTTCCTGTGCTGTGGTTTACACACGTGATGAAGAAATATACAAGGCCGAGGCTCTCATATAAGAACAAGGTTCCTTTTCTCTATTCTTCCTGTGGTTTTTGACGGTGGTAGTTGCAAATGTTTCTACTGTTCATGAGATCACTGGCTGAATCTTACAGTTGCAAATTCTGACTAGAACCATTGAAACTAACGTTTAGATGTAGCTTTGATCGTATGCTCTGAAATACAAGTAGCAAGACTGAATACAATTAATAATCCTCATACTTTCAGTATTTTTATCATTGTATCTATGAGAGTGTAAGCTTGAGACATTTGGAAGACATAGGATATAATTTGCTCCTGGATTTTTAATGGATGAAAGTAATCTTTAACACATTTGATGTAGCCGAACTGGAATCTGGATTTATTTAAAGAGTAAACTTTTTTTATTGCTTTTAGGCATCTATGGCTCAGGCCGGTTGATTCGTTATTTATACTATCTTCATTCATATAAGTATTGGCGGAATTTTGTTCTCCAGTAGGAATATTTCACGTATCACCGGTAGCTGAATTATCGGTAGAACAGATAGTACACTTATGATAGTAAATTCTCTCATAGTGTCATGTTACAGGTTTTCTATTTTCATCATAGATATCTTATAAAACACAAGACTTCATTATTTTTACTGCTGAAGAAATAGTCTGAATTAAGTGACGCTTGATCTAAAAAATATTCCAATTAAAAATATTTCCAGAAGTGGCGATTTCAATATGGCTATCATAACTGTGCTTAACATTATATTTGAAACCGTAATAATTTCATTTGTTATTCGATTACTATAACCTACAAATTGATAAAATAAAATTAGATCCTAATTTCATCTTTTAAAAATGCAAATTCATTGCTTTTTTACTTTTTGATTACAAGTACAGAACAAGTCACTTTGCAGAAAGACCATAACGTCTGAAAAATGACGTTCCTCTGTGTAGAAATGAAGAAATTTATGAAATAGATGTTAAATTAAAGAATTCATCGTTTCAATCAATAAGGCAATTTAATCCTTGTTTATGATGTTTAACTGTTTCAGAAAAGTGTTGTAAAGATTGTTGTAACGATGAATTTGAAATGTCGTTTTACTTGTAAAAGTGTTTAAGGAAATACTTTCATGGGAATCAAAGACGAAACTAATTGTTATTGTTTAATAAGTAAGAAGGTATTATTTAATTATATTTAACTGCATATATCGTGTCCTTGTAAATACAAAGGATAAAGATATAATAACAGGTGTTTATATCATTGGAAGTTCTTAAGGTAGTAGTTATTCATCATCTTCGAATTCAGAATTTACGCACCTTAGATTGGGAATATGAATTATATGCTTTTGGTATACGACTATACTCAGATTGTAATTTAGATACGTATCAGAAAGTATCATTCTATTTTGACAGTTAGCACTCATCGAACACAATTTCTGGGGCCACGGTTTTACTTGAGATATCATACCGGTATTCTCCTTGTAAAACTAAGAACAATTCATAAACATCTTAAAAATCAGAATTATGACAAACAAACGAGCACATTTATCCGATGAAGCTTGGAGCAGTGCGTTTTCTCAAATACATTCTCATTTTCCAATGTTTTAGCTTATTTCTGTACAATGTCAATATTTTCCTTGTCGTGAATTCACCACAAAATACTATGACACTGAGGCACAATCCACCAATAAGCAAAACAAATGCGCCATAGAATTTTGACATGTCAAGTACTAGTAGATTATTGGTAGCTGCTCTTTTCGAAGCACTAATTCTAACCGAGAAAATAACATCATCATGCCACTTTAAGAAAAGACCAGAAAAACCACAACTTTGGATGACTTTTGCGAACACTTTTGAAAATGGAGAGCCGTGTTTCATCCTGTAGTACCATGGTGAATGATCAATATATTCTGGAACAACGTAGAGAAATGATTTTCCTTCGGAATCAGTGAATAAGTCATTGTACATAAGATATTCCGTTAACGAATATATCGAACTGAGAGCAAAGTTTCTTGTTTTCACAATTCTCTGGTAACCTTCCATCAGGGAAACTGTAACCCAATTATCATGTATCAGTTTCGTTGTAGGATTTGAAAAGTCTGAGAACAAGAAAATTTTGCTTATGTGAGGTCCACCAATAGAATTGTTAGCCTTAATTATTTCGTCTATATTAGTGACTGGAGGATATTTCTTCGGATGGGTCAGAAATCCAAACAAGGACGCCTGATAACTGTTGAAAATGACAACGGAAGGAAGAATCCAAAATACATACAATAATTTTATTTTGCTGACACCAGCACGTAGATTGATAGATCCTCCTAGTAGAATGTAAAGATGTCTGAGGAATGTAACTTGTAACGACACCTTTCTTCTTAATATGAATCTTTCTAGGAAATATGTAGAGAAACTTACTATTATGTAACCAAGCAGCACTGCTATCCATAAAATGGGTTGAAATGGGAAATATATATTCATCCATTGGGGGAAAATAATAGGGGCGTGAACAACCCAAATAATATATACGTAGCGCCCACAGAATACGAAATCGAAATCATTGTACACTCTCAGGTTGATTGACAACTCAGCCATTGTTCCTTCATAAACACCAGATACTACACCTGCAAGTAATCCACTGTAAGTTCCGTTAGGAAATTTCCAGCCCATTTCGTCATAAGAATTTGCGTACCTTAATCTCAAAGAGAAATTGAATTTTTCATACAAAGTTTGTATTAATTTTCCATCACGCCCCTTCAAATTTAGACTACCATCAGCATTTGGTTTTATAAAGGTGAGTGGTGGGATATTCATAGATGTTAAATGCAGCGGTTTTCTGTGCAAATTCATTACTTTATTAGGGAATAAGTCTACTCCAAATTGGAATTTGTTAGATTTCCATTCATCAATTAAAACTTCTTTAATTTCCTTAGTGTTAATTTCGACATATGGATAATATGTGTATATGAACATCGACAGTGTTTTGTTTCTGCAGTCTGCGGTGAGCGTAAGGAAGTAATTGTCATAACTAGGCACAACTGTAATGATATTCAGTATGTCTTCTTTCACACATATTCCAAATATACCCTGCACATGCTCCACTGTGTGATTTTTGGATGGAAGAATGGCTACAACCCTGGAACGTGGATTCCAAAATGGAAGTTCTTTAGCGTTGTTGATTATGAAATGAAATAAGGAAACTTTGCTTAATATAATAATGTAACCCATATCTTCTCTGTAATGAATCAACTCAGAAAAGCTTTCCTTGTGGTCATTTAAGAAACTTCCATCCTTGTCTACATGTATGGAAATAAATGTGGTGTTGACTTGTTCGATTAATACATTTGTTAGATCTACATCCTCACTTTCGATAATAACTTTTGGGTTTGAAGGATTAAAGTATAGCTGGATTATTTTTACAATACAATTCGACAGAACGTCTTCATTTTCATGGCGGCACTTCTCGATGGCCATAGTTTTATGAAGGTCACTTGCATGCTCAAAGGCAATCCTGCCAACAAGAATACAAACCAAGACGTGCCAATTCATGACACTCAAAAATTGAAATTGGTATCCTGGAACAAATTAAAGGGATACAGACATTAATTAGGAAATAGATTTATTTAATAAATTTAATGTGTATTTACTAACAATGAAAATAACAGTACATTATCATATTATGATAGATTGTGGAAATTTCGATTACATTTACCTCATATTTTGCAACATTTATCTAAAGGGAAAAAGCCAGTATAGATAAAATTAAATCTTCATGTCGGAATTATACAGTCAACGAAAGCTACTGTAATTGACTAGTATATTAGAAACATCCCAAATGGCGTCAATTTTGATTTCGAAAGGATCAAATTAATGTGATAAATTTAAGCGTGCTACCGCGTTTCATTCGTTCTAGGGTAAAATCTTCACATTTTGTAAATGGCAATATGCGTCATGTGGGAGAATTTGAAGGGTTTTGGTTCAATTTACAAAAATGCTATTTTTGGAATATCATTCAATACTTTTGGAGAAATCACTTTTGAAACTTTCATTCATTATAAACAGACAATTGAGAAATAAGGTAAAGAATTTTCCATTATTACATATTACGAATACTCTCCATTACTCATCATGAAATAGAATGGATTCCTCAAGAGTCACCGTGATGTACACGAGCGTCTTGCCTCATTGTCTGCGGTCTGGTTGCACAACCGTCATTTTTCGTAAACGGAAAAATGGGTCAAGTAATAAATAATTTGAAAGCTACTTTGATTTCTTTTGCAATAATGTTATTTGTTTGGTATTTCAGCGATTTCTTTGCGAGATGTCGAAGTTCGAACTGACCATACTATAAAGTGCAAATTTGTTAGTGAGACAATAATTCACATTATTAAACGTTAGAAAAGTGTCTCGCATCAGCACCATACAGTACAAGAGGACTCTTGGGGATTTTATTGTGACGTTAATTATACTGCAACCTTAGTACAAAAGCTTTTAATTTTTTGAAAAGACAAGAGATCAAGTGACACATCATTTACAACAGCTTTTGTTTCTAATCATAAAATCATAATCATTTAGAAAATTCAGTAAAATCTTTAAGAGATATCATGATTTGAGCTGTTATATGATAGGAATTTCAAAGTTCAACATTTGAAACGTAGCGGTAGTTTTGACCGCACAAAAACATAATTTTCTTCTCAATTCAAAGTGAACCGCCCCCTCTACCTCAAATATCCATTTTGGCATTTTGTGATGCCAAGTGCTTCTAGCTAATTAATTTCTTGGCAGATCAAACTGAATTGTCATCACTTCTTATTAAAGAAAGTCCGAAATTCACAGTTCAGAAGTAAGTAAAATGTTTTGTAATATTTACCTACGTACATCATCTGCTTCACATATGTCCCACGACCGAAGCAGTTCAAGATTTCAAATGATACCGTCGCAACGGGCCAATTTCCTAGTAGTTGGTGCTGTGAAAAGTTATGTAGTGCTTTGCTCTGTATGAAGTCTCACGAGAAAAATGAAAATTCAACATCGTTTAATTCCGGAAGTTTTGTTAAACGACTTCGAACTGGGCCATAGCACCGCGGAGGCAACCCGAAACATTTGTAGTCCGAAAGGTGAAAATGTAGATGTCCAGAGTACAGCAATCAGCTTGTTCAAGAAATTTTGCTCCGTTTGCAAGAACCTCGATCATCGGCCAAGGTGGTGCAACAGATTTCGCTCTGGTTGCAAGAACCTCGATCATCAGCCAGGTAGATTGAAAAATGTGAAATCTGAGGCCGTGTCTCAAGGCATTGAGATAAATCCGACCACTAGCACTCAGAGACTAGCAGACGCTCTGTACCTCAAAGTCCTACGTTGTTCATAATCTGCACGACCAGAGTCGTTAAAAGGAGTATAAAGGCGCTGTAGTCCAGAGCCCCCACTAGTTCAGGGACCGCGCCAAATGTAAATAAGTTGCCCTTAATACTGCAGAGGATAGGTAACAGGGGACCTAACAGAGTCTTTAGCCCAGGGCTCCGAAATAGCTTAATTCAGCACTGTTCACGACCTCGGCAAAAGCATCCGGAGCTGCAGCACTGTTCCTCACGAATGGAGCCCAGCTCAAGTACAGCGGCGATTGGATGTTTGCAATAAATTACTAGAAAATCCAAGTCATCTTCGATTCATCAAGAGAATAATTACATATGATGAAAAGTAGCTATTTTTCCGTAATCTTAACGTGCGTAATCAGTGGTTAAACAAGGGTCAGCTTCGGTAACCTATCGCCAAACACTGGCATTTCGAACACAAGGTTCTGCTCTGTGGCCAGGGGAATTGTGAGAGAATAATTGACCACAAGTTCGTTCCGGACGGATGAACCATCAATTCCAATCTATACTCCGACCATTTTAATCGGATGGGACAGTTAGGGGGACAAAAATACCTGGCATTTGTGAAAAGTAAACAAATGCTTCTGCAGCAAAGCTACGCACAAATGCATACCTCTTGTACGACCCAGAATGAGCTTCAGGAACTAAAAGGAATGGAATTGCTGCTAGTCCAAGTATAAAGTCCGAACCTTGCCGCATCGGAGCATTAATTGTTTCGGTCAATATCTCACTTTCTGCTATCGTGACACTCTAACTCTCGCACTACTAAGCCATTTGTAGCACGGACTTTCAACGGAAAGGAGGTACTTTGTGTCCACCTTAAAACATTAAATACTTCTCGCAAAATAAACACGAACTAATGGCGAATTCAACGACATATATTTTTTAGCCAAAACAACATCTTAATTTAGCGATTTCGAACAAAATAGAAGCAATGATAGTGCGGTATATTCACCAATCAATAAATACATTTATTTTTAAAAGTGGGTACAAAATAGACCGCTTGCTACATCATGTTATAAAAATACCTTGGTAATGCGAGTGTTTTTAAAATTGATTGACAACACTAACATCTGAGGAGCCTGAAGTAACTCTATGACATGCCTCAGTACGTAGCAGGTGCTGATACAACGGCATGACTTGTCACAGTACCTAATGCACATGTGAGGAAAATTTGGTGTAAATCAATGAGGATAGTTCCAAAGTTATGGACACAGTTTAAAAAATTGAGTTTTAGAAGTAAGTTGGTAACACTGATACCTGAGGTGCCCTGTGTTTCTGTGGACAAGAGTCTAACCGCGAAGTTCAGAAAAGGCGGGAAACAACCACTTATAATACTGCCATTTGAGAGCGACAGCTCGAAATTTTAGTCACGTCTCCTACCAACGAACTGGAGGAGGGGGATTACTTTGTGCCTACCACCGAAAGAAGGAAATTTATGAGAGGCAGCAACGCTCCAATTGTTCTACCGTAACACTTATGATTTAGCTAAACATACTGTACAATTATATTTTTAAACAAACGAATAAGAGAATAATTACAAAAATATCTTATGGTGGGCACAAAGTTCTCCTACCTTGATAGTGCAAGGGTTAACAGCCAAGAGGAAGTAGGAGCTCACGTTAAGGGATTTCTCGCCTCGAAGAACAAGAATTGGTGTCGGCGTAGGATCGGAAGCACAGGCAGAAAGATCCGCTTCAGACGGTGCAACACAATGATTCCTACTTTGAATGACACACGGCTTTCGTTGTAACTTGGAGAATAAAGCAAGTAATTGCCCAGAATATTGCAAAATATTTAGTTCGACCTTGTATTTCAATAATGCACTCTAGGGCTATTTTTTACATCTAAAGTATTTAATATTTCTAAATATGAAATTCCCGTTATCAGCAACTCCACGTTTAGTAACTTGGACATAACTAGTTTGTTTCGCCAGCTTGAATATATCATTATTATAGATCCATAAATAGCACAGTTATTTTTATCTAGCTACTTCTTTGAATCCAAAATTAAAATTTCTTTATTTAATTTCTTTAATTCAGGGTTCTATTCGAGCTGAAAAATTCCACTCTTTGATTGTGTCCGTACTGATGATATTGATACAGAAACCAGTATCGAGGAGCAAATCCTTGTCGTGACCATTAATTCATGCACACAGAATCATTGGTAGAAGAAACGTTAGCTGATTATTGTTTGATACCCAGTTAATCTAAAAACCGTCTATGCCTAAATCCACCCTAATAATAACTTACGTTTGCAGTAAGTTTACACGGAATTTTATTCTAGCGTGATATGTCAAACTTGCACTTGTTAGTTTAAAGTAAACGTGCTGCTAACGTGAAATTGCAACATGATACGTGTCAATTTAAAAGCAAAATTGCTGCAAACGACCTATTTATCATTCTCCTGCGTGGATTTTTCAATGTTCTAGAAAGGTTGTACAATAGATGTCACTACTGTAGAACAATGTGTAGTAGAAGCCAGTGAGGGAAATAAACAATTACAGCTAATACTGCTGTTATTTAGTACTTTGTTAATAAGTGTTCTTCAATGCCTTGTTCAGCGAAAGTATGTTAGAAGAATTTTGTGTCATGTAACCTTAAAGTAACTTAGGTTTAAAATGTACAAGTTGCTATACAAGGGAAGCTAAGGTTCAGAGATTACTGGTAATTCGGTTCATACGCTTTATTAGCAGAGCCAATATAGCCAGCTTTTGTTAACTTAATCCTAGCTTAGCTGTGGATTTGTTAACTTACATGCAAGGACCCTGTGTGGCAGACGCACAAGAGAGATCAGTAAGCATACAGCCACGCTAGGACTAACGGCAATCTTCACAAGTATCGGAGGGTATGAGTTGGATACAGCAGTAATTGTACAGAGACTGATCATTGGCTTATCATCACTGACAGACAAGACTATCCATTCTGTTTCCTCTATGTTCACTCTAACTCTCATCCCGTTTGCATCATGAAAGAGAAGAAATAATCTGAAACATATGTACGTCATCCAAATCTACCTCCTATGATTCATGGATTGCCATCATACAACGATCCACCGGCGCATTCACCATCAGGCACATTCCTAAACAGAGAATCTACTTAGAGACAGCTCAATCATCTGCCCTCTCACTTTCACCAACAACACGCAAATCTGGATATTAGCAGCAACAATCACTGCCTAGCAAAAGGACGCATATTATCGGCGACTCTGATTCAGAACCGTACCTCTCGATGGACATAGGCAACAATGAAGAATTGTCATCAACAGCTACCAAGACACATTCCTTCCTGTTATCCAACTTCGACCCCAAATATAACAACCCTAAACTACTTTTTAACCAATGCCTCATCTCTCAGACAAAATCAACCGAATCATTCCAACTTGAAACGGAACTATCATTCAAACTCCGGATTCTAACTTCACTACAACTATCAGGAACAAATACAGTTTCGAGATTTTTGAAAAAGCGGCTACCGTGACTCGACTCGACAGTAAGCCACTGCGACAACCACCACCGCCACCACGAAAATTGCCTACACTGTCAGTTGTCATCAGAGGCGTAGATCTGGATATCACTGATCATGAAGCTGAAGAAGAACTTAAACTGGAAGACACACGATCGTCAAATACATTCGTATTAAAACATCTTTAGGCTCACCTACCTACATGGTTAGAGTTCCCACTCATCATCAGCAGACTATTAATTATCTTGTTTCCAATGGTGCATACATTTACAGTAGACGAAAGAGAGTCGAACCGTCGAGATCACCACCACCGCTGCCATCTTGCTGTGAATGCTGCCAACTATACAATGCTCATCACACCATCAACTGCCCAAATGCAATCAAATGCGGATATTGTACTGTGCTACATCAGACAAAAGATTGTTCTAACTTACGAAGACCACCAAAATGGAGAGCACACGAATACCTCTGGAGAACAACATCCAACGTTCAGTTAAAAATGTAAAGGCAGACCGACAGGAGAATCCAATTAACCTGAATTCATAGTACAAATCCGACCAACTGAGCAACAACCCAATTCAGCTCCACTTTACCTCCAGTGCCGATTATTCAGCTCCTGATATTTATTTTTGCGCACGGATAGACGGACCGACGGACTGAGGGATTGTGAGGGTTCCTTTTTCCTAGCTACGTTATCAAGAGATCTAGACACTAGCTTCAAGCTGATAAATTATTCCCATCCCACCCAAAGCAAACAACACCAATACATTTTTCTATGATGATGACAGTATTGTGCTCTTTCCGTACCCCCACATTCTCTTTCTCTGAATTTCTCATAAGCATGCACAATACGACTTTGAACTACTCCTATTGTTATGCAATCCTTGAAACTTTCATTACATTTTGGATGCATACGTTTCAGCGTGAAATCTAGGTGGATACTTACTTTTGCCGCCAATAGTATAAAGTTTGGTTTCGATCAAAATTTATTATATCAAAAATGTTGCCTATAAACGCAAATGATTATCAACACACAGCGTTTAACACACTTGTATACCGATATAACAACGTTTCTTTTGGTTAAATGAAAGAGACTAAGGAAGAATAATCACAATAAAGAAAACATTTCCAATAACGCAAATCACGGGATATTTGAAAGGCTTTTTAGGATTTTTCTCTTTCTAATAATTAAATTTAATTATTAACCGGAATTGTAATTATCTGTAATGCAAAATGAAAGGTAAATTGAGCATTGTAATACTGGAACATGGTAAAATTTCTAAAAACTAAATTTTACATGAACTGGATAAAACGTCCTCCGCCCATTGGTAGGAATTTATTTTTTATAACCTTCAGACATCCGTGATACGGTGGAGGAAAGACTGTTGGAGTCTAGTCGGGGATCCGAAGGGGATGCGGCGTTGGACCAACACTTCGTACGACCAACAGTCTCTAAAGCAGCAAGAACCGGCGCACAACCAACACCCCAGGGCAAAATCCTGTGTTGGTCGAACGCCGTGTTGGTTGAACGCCGTGTTGGTCCAACGCCGTGTTGGTTGAACGCCGTGTTGGTTGAACGCCGTGTTGGTTCAACGCCGTGTTGGTCAAACGCCGTGTTGGTTCAAAGCCGTGTTGGTCCTACGCATGTAACCCGTCTAGTCGACCAGGACCTAGTTTGTAGATACTATTCCTGCATTTGCCCAATGTGATGTGACAGAGAAACCTTCGTCAGGATTGGCAGCCGCTGGGATCGTTCCCAAGACCTAATGAGCTGTGGTTTCTCCGTATTCATTGTTATGGCTTAAAATGTCTTTATAAATCATTCTGGATAATAATAATAATGGTATTAAGAAAGAGAAAAAAAAACAATGTTATATTTCTCTGGGAAACGACCAAAGTGCCTGTAAAACTGAGTAACAACAACAATAAATATAAACGTCATGATTGAATTTGAATTTATTTTATAGCCTCTAGGCACCTATGACTAAGGCCGGGATAGGGAGGGGAAGGAGCCCGCAAGAGTCTAAGTTGAAAGTATTATCCCGGCGTTTGCCTGGCACGACAGGCAGAAACGCGGAAAACATGTCAGCATGGTTGGTTGCTTGTATCGAACTCAGGACTTTACGAATGCATTGTCAGCTCTCTACTAACTGAGCTACGGGCTCTAGGTATATGCGCGGTATGCGCTAAAACCTCTTATATTCAGTTTTCGAATTAATGGGGGATGAGGGTGAAAACTCACTGTAAGTCTCCATCTGGACGCGTATATACTATATAATGTAAAATATTAAATTCATCATGTTATTTTCTTATCAACAACATTTCATCTCCTGGTGCAAAAATTCCTTAATTCGCATACTACTTATACTAATAGTCAAAGCACCAGGCACTTGCAGCATTCTCTAGTTGCAGTTCTCACCTCCTCTAACTCTGTTTGCACCAATTTCATAAAGCAAAGGAGTGCAATCATTTCCGAATTGGATGCAGCTCGGATCGCTTTGAAGTTCGGGTCAACTCGAGTCGGGTCCGACTCACTTGGGTCACGGGTTGGGTCGGGTCGAATCTAGTTAGTCATAGGTTGGGTTGAACATTTCACCTTCGGGTAACGGGTCCGGTCGGGTTGAGCCTCAACCGGGCCCGCTGAGAGCACGTGCTCATCTCAAAGGACATATTTACTTTTGATCTTACAATTATCAAAAAATCAGTTCACTTACGCTGAATAAACATAGAATTTTTTTTCGAAGAGATGGCTTACGGGTTGTAAACTTGTATTATAACCCAAGAACTACAGTATAAGGTATTTCTCCTGCTTATAAACTTAAACTTTCTTTCATAGAGTAAATATTAGACTGGCCGATATTCTTTCTGTCATTCCCTAAACATTTACATTTAAGTAATCTAGTATTTACAGTAAGATTTTGCTAATAATGTAAATAAGACCCTCTTGTTTTATTAAGCTAAAGATTAAACGCAACAACTACATAAAAGACATAAGAACAACAGTGGAAATTATTTCCTTATTTAATGAACTTAATAATAAAGTATTCCTCCGTCATTTAAGCCAATTTGAAATTCGAATCTTATTTATAGTCTTTAGGTATCTTAGGCCAGAATAGGATATTGCAAGGTAGTCGACCAAGGTCTAGTTTTAAGTCAGGATGGGCTTCCGTTGGAATTGTTCGGATTACTAAAGCAACGCTTTACTAACTGAGCTATGGACGGTGAATTTAGCCCAATGGTTCAACATACAATACTTGTGACCTTAGCAGTAGGCGCTGGAATACATTGTGTATGTTATGGCGAAAAGTTTACAACATATCTATAATTTAGGAAAAAATGGCTAAAAGGTAATGAATTAATTGACACAAGACAAAAAACAAATACAAACAAACAAACAGAAGTTGTGACCGTGTGACCTCATACACGAGTCCACTATGACACACGCCACGGTAACGCAACGGCAAGCCGGGACCCTAGAGCAACTTAGGTGAAGAAGGGATTAATGGGTTCAAGAGACAACCAACTCAGAGTTCCGTTCCTTACTAAGAAAAGAAACGGTGGCTCAGAGCAGGAATCCCTCGTAGGTAAGATTACTTATATCGAAAGCTCCGTTCCTAACTAAGTAGAGAAACGGCCACAAGGAAAATGATTGCCGATGAGAGTTCTCGAATTTTAATCAGGTACAGAGATATTGGATTCGTTGGGCAGGACTGCCGAGTACACACAAGAGAGTTAACCTCTCAGTTCTGGGATCCATTCCTGACTAATTAGAGAAACGGTCCCCACAAACCTGGAAAGGAAAATTATCAATCAAAAACAACCAGTCAAGTACCAATACTCAACTGTATTTGGATCTATTCAGGTGAATATACAGCTTGGGGTTATTACAATGTGTAACACAACTTTCGTCGACGACAGATACATAACTTATAATAAAAGTTTAATTACGCATATTAAGTTCCCATAAACAATTCAGTTCTTGTTATTGTATTTGTTTCTGATTTATAAAAGAAGAAAAAAGTCTTTCTCGCATAAAAATAACAAATAGTTAAGTTATGAACAGGTGTAGGCGTGGCCGCCACCTATTGAGTTACCTAGTAGTACGTTCTTCAAACCAGCACTAAGGTCAGTTCATACACTGCACAATAGAAGTCCCACATGAGAATTTGTAAGCCCGTTACATATGGTGCTCGAACGTGGCTACGAACCCACATGTATATGTAGTTAAATTAAAAAATAAATAAAGGCGAAACAGGGCGAAACAGTAAAGAAAAAGGAATAAAAACTCATAAGCATAAATTCAATCACTATAAACATAATGTACATCGCGTCTATGTACTATTTATATACACGTGTCACAATATAAACAGTAAAGTCTATTATCCGCTGCACTCAAAAGCACGTTATGATGTCGTCCATTGCCTCAAAATGAGTTTTGCTACTACACACTCATCTATCTTTAGACTCAACATTTTTTCCATCCTTCTTCTGTTGTTGCTCTTCTAGCAGCTTATATCTGTACGATAAGCTTTGTCTCAAGCGCTCCACTTGATCAAACGCAGCCTTCATTTTTTTCTTTATCGAACCGTGGTCAAAACTAATCCTCTTCATTTTTAAATTCTTTACTTTTTCGTATTTGACTTATATGGTCCAAATATTTCGCGTAATACACATACCTTTGTTCCTCACCACCCCTACGTCTATATTCTTCTGCTTGCCGAAACAATCCTGGCGGCACTTTCATTAATTCTTTCGGTTGACGAGGTCCTAACACTGCACAAATAAGCATCTGCAAATCGTCAAGTGATTTATCTAAATAATATAGACTTGAACAAATTTCACGAGCTGACACATCATTTCCAACTGGTTTCTCTGTTTTCTTCTCACTTTTAACTGGTTTCTCTACTTTCCACACTTTCAACTGGTTCCTCGACTTTCTTCTCACTTTCAACGGGTTTCTCTACGTTCTCAGTTTTACACATAAAAAAGAAAGGCGGTTGCTGAGTATGGAAGCGGTGACTTCTTTACCGTCTACTTCCAGGATAACTACGGCCTTTTCGAAGTCTAACTTAATTCTCTACTCCGTCATCTCATCCCTTCCTAACAGTAGATCGTGATTCAATCCTTGGACCACGAGGAAGGATCAATACACCTCCACTCCTGCTATTTTGAAGGGTAACGTAACTTCTTCTTTCACGTTGTTCCTTCGGATTCCAGAGTAATCAACGAGAATAATGTTCTTGATTGGCCTAATTTTAGGACGGGACACGATGATATTCTGGTTTAAAAATCTTGGGAGCACAATGATGCCCCCCCTCCACTGTCAATCAGAGCTTCCGTAGTAACATCGAGCACGCGTACGTTTATAAGGCTTTAATAAATTTCAAAGGCTGAAGTATCTTCTTCCTGCTCATAATCGAACGTCGCTTGATTACTCGTGTGCCCCCTTCTCTCGACCCACGAGGAGAGTACGGATTCCAATTTATTTTTGTTTGGCCGTCGGTCGAGATTCTGAAGATCACGGCCGCCGTCCGTTTCCTCTTTGGTACTTTTATCAACATAATTTTTGCTGCTACTCTGATTATTCTCATCGTCCTTTCCCCTCGTGCGTTGGTTGCTCTATCTACCTCGACGAGAACGATAGTTAGAATCTCGACGATACCATCTTCATTGATCATACGGATACGTACCATTGTTAGAGTTAAGTTGTCTCCCTTTCTTCCCGGAGGTTCAGTGATGGTGGCTTCTTCCCGTACTAGGACTTCATTGATCCCCGTCTTCCTTCTGTTTGGTCGTTCGTTAGTAGCAACATCTGGGCTTGGATTCTGAGGCATACCTTTCTTTGATTCATATGCATCGTAGATCAACTCAAGCCGTCTTACGGATTCTAGCATGTCGGAAAAAGTTAAATTCTTGACTGACACTAATTGTCTTTGATATGTAACCGGGAGTAAAAGTATCAGTGAGTTGCATATCTGGACTTCACTGCTGTTCGGGTCGAGGTCCTTAATTTGACAAAATCTAGTGATGACGAATTGTTCATCTCTAGTGTTACTTCTCGGATTGAACGGAATCGTCCGTAAACGTGTGAGTTTTGCATACGTCATTTCGTAGGAGTGATAATGCTTAAGGAAAAGCCGACGAAATGTTCCGTAGGTGTCAAAACGTTGAACATTTGAGTGGTACCAAGATGATACTGGGTTCTTTAGCACGAACGGTAGGATTTCCAGGTATCCGTCAGGGGAAACTCCTACTAAGCTTGCTTCTCGCTCGAACTGTTTCAGAAATGTACGAGCTGAAATATTACCATTGCTAGGAGGATAGCTCGTGAATGATTTGATATCGGACAAACGGATCCGGAGTCTCCTTGCTTCACGGCGTCCTCGTTCTCCTTCCAGCATTCTGATTCCCCAATCGTTGTTGTTTTGACATGGCCACAGGTTTGCTTGGTTCACGTGGTACGACCTCAAAGCTTCATGCCGGTCATATTCGCCGCTACTGTCAGAAAAGCCGCTTTCTTCATCTGTAGTATTCCCATCAACTCCTTTTGAGGATATTGCTTGTTCCTTCCTGCTTGAGTGACGAGCACTGATAATCTGGATATTAGATGCTTCGTGAAAAGGGGACGGTACGCATCGACGCTCCACGAAGTCGGCCTTGACATTATTCTCACTTCCACTACATATTCCACTTGCTATGTTCTTAAGTCCTTCTTCGAGGCTCGACAATTTGTCTTCATATTTCCATACTTCCGCTCTGATCGCTTCTCAGTCGTCGAAACACGCAGACAGGGGTGCGGATACGTTCTCGCAAGACTCTTCCACAAGTTTTCCCATTTTACTCTCAGCTTTTTGTTTTCGATGGGTCATCATGTCAATCTGTTGGTTCGCCGCCTGCTCCAACCCTTCCACTCTGATTGATAATGAGCACTGTTCTGCTTCTATACGACTAACTTCTGATTTCACATTCTTTATTTCGTTCGTTAATTCTTCCTTCCAGCCTCTGACGTTTTCTGTCATATTATCAATTTCTGCTCTCAGCGATGATGAGGATTCTTCACATGTTTTCCCTATCTCCTCCATCTGAAGCTTTATTTATAATTGTGACGAAACTATTCTTACCTCCATTTGGTGTCTTGTTTCATCCATTTATCATTTCATTTCATGCTCCAGTTTGGCCATTCCGTTCCTGGAATCTTCAGTTTGCTGTTTAAATTCTTGTTCTAATTTGTCCGACTGTCTAATTTGTTTTTGCATTCTTGTATTTTGAAATAATTATGTATTCACCTGAAAAAAAGCATAATTTTGGTCAGAGGCCCTATAAGACAAACTGGGGGGACTCGGAGGGAAGTATCGCCAATTCTTTACATTCTTTGGGAAAGAAGAAAAGAATCTGTGTGCACCACGATGATGTGCACCCAAATGAGTAATATGATCTAGTTTCACCCAGAAGTAAATAAATGTTTAAACTCAGGACAATTTGAGGAGGAATCACGAATCAATGTATGCAATTGAACATTACGTGTCACGACACGAGAGACTATCAACTGTCATATTTTAAAGATAAATTTAAATTTCAAGGCAAAATTTAATGTGGAAAATACTAGTTTTGAATTTGATTTGACTTGAGTGGCTAAACTTCTGGTTTATAGTTAGATCTATTTTCTAATGAATTGTAGCTCACTGATTCACTGTAACCAGAGTTGGCAGGTGGCTGGCCCATATAAAAATAAAGTTTACAAAGTTTTACTAGTCAGGCGATTTAAGCTGGAATACTATGAAGTATGAACTATGAAACACACAAGATAAAAAATGTATTGCTTCGAAATATAAGTCGTATCATGACGGGCGTAAGCCGTAGTGCTGTTACTCATTTTATCTATCGAAATATAAGTAAAAGAAAATGTAAAATTTCCATAATAAATAAGGTCTTCACAAAGTGTTGATCAAAACACGTGTCTGGATCAATGAAATAATCAGACAAATTTTGGTTATTGTGAAATGAAGGCTTGTATGAATTTACTTATTTCATTATTCAACTTCATTATTCAATTTACTTATTTCATTATTCATAATGGCTTGAACAGGAATATACGGTTAACACCGTTACAAATCGGCGGAAAGATGTAACTTGGCGAGCACTCCTCTGGGAAAATGAGAAAAGAAACTACGACCTTAAATTAGGTACCATCCCGGCATTTGACTGTATGACTAAAGGAAGAGCCCTGGAGAAACCACACTCAAGATGGGCTCTCTTGGCTTTTCAAACTTGAGTCACCGACTGACATGACTTCAGTTTTTGGTACAAATGTTCAGAGGGATTCCTGACTCACACTAGGCGACTTGGTCGCGGGACGGAGTCATAGTTCATTTTTGTTTCCCCGAGCCAGTTTGATAAAAGCTTTTCCAACGACACCCCACGCACCTCTCTGCCCTTGCTGTTCTTGAGGTTTCATTTCTGTACTATCATGGCCAATATAATCTTTACATGACTTTATTATAAACGATTTTTCTCTAAGCCTAGAAGATAGGACATCCAACTCACGTAGAGTGGACGGTGTGTGATTCTGAGAGTGTTTGAGTGAGCGAGCAAGGGTTGGAATTTTCTTTTCTTTAACAGAAAACATTATCACATGACCTGGGCTCTGGAAAGGTATTCATGATTTCTTGTAGCATGTAGCAAATAATATATAAAAAATCCCTTTCGGTAGGCCTACAGGCTGAAGTAGATCTCGAAGTTTTGTTTTTTTCAAAAATTAAAATCTCGCCTTATATGAGCGCTATCAACAAACTATTTATTGCTTTTTTGATTATTCATCAATAGCTGTTCAACGATACCCCACAAGACATATATAATAAATCACAGCCATATTCAATCCACTAGTGGATGAGGCCTCTCCCCGAAGGGAGGAGTTGGTCTACTGCTCCCACGCTGACCAGACGGGTTGGGAGAGGAGAGTCGAAGCTCTCACTGTGATCGCCACTGTATTTTATTCACAGCAGCTCCCCAATTGTCCTCACGATGCTGGGTCAACACCGAAAATTTATATATATATATATATATATATATATATATATATATATATATATATATAGATAGATAGATAGACTCGCTTTGTTTCGCTGGGAGCGCTGCCCTCAGACCCCCGTAGGGACTTTGCCGTCAACTTCAGTGCTTTTGAGAGGATGCGCCTCCTTTATCTTAACCAAAATCTCCCTGCAGTACTACTCCCACGGGGGGCTGTGCCCCCAAAAGTGAGGTTTGCCCCATTTATTTTAACCTACTCTTGGTCATACACATTCAAAGATAATTTCATTTCTCTACCTTCAATGATTTGGAAATTGGGTTTTTGGGGCGGCCATTTTGGATCCAAGTTGACGACTTTTTTTCTTATATTGTCGTGACCTACTTGTGATGGTACACCTTCAAGTAAAATTTCATTTATCCAGCTCAAACGGTGTGCAAATTGGGAATTTGGGAGGCCATTTTGGATCCAAGATGGCGATTATTCCCAAATATTGTAATATTTCCCTAAACTACTCGTCTTAATGTATCTTTATGCCAAATTTCGTTTCTCTAGTTCAAACGATGTGGAAAATGTTTTTTTAGGTTCGCCATTTTGGGTCCAACATGGCATCTTTGGATACATCATGTAATATTTTAGTAAATACAAGTGATAGTGTACCGTGTTACCAAATTTTATATTTCTAGCTGCAGCCGTTTAGGCTGTGTATTCTATACAACAATGGGTTCTGCGGCCATTTTGGATCCAACATAACGACTTTTTCAACATTTCGTAAAATTTTCTTAACAACTACTAGTGACAATACACCTTTACGCGAAATTTCATATCTCTAGCTCAAACTATATGGAAAATAGATTTCTTGCTTCCGCCATTTTGGATCCAAGATGGCGTCTTTGAATTCATTAGGTAATATTTTCGTAATCAAACATTGATATTTTACCTTTATGTCAAATTTGATTTCAATAGCCAGAGCGGTTTAGACTGTGTATTCTATACAACAATGGGTTCGGCGGCCATTTTGGATCCAAGACGGCGACCGATTTTGTTCATTAACGAACTAACCGAGCTATTAAGGGAAGAAACAACATATAAAAATTTGGTTCAAATATCTTCAAAATTATGGCAGCTAACGTGTTAATCATGAAGAACGGCAGTTCTTCGAGTGACGCTGGCAAAGGACACTGTTAGCGGCACTCAGATAGTATACAGTTAGTTTCGGATCTACCGAAGTATAAGTCAGATTTTGATGCTTGAACTTACATTTGAGAAAGCTCTTTCCAATACTAAGACACAGGAAAAAAAATGGGTCAGTAGGATCTCCTTGGGACCCCCTAGGGCGCTTTGAAAAATATATCAAAATTTCACACTTTTTTAGGATAGCACTGACCCCAGACCATCTGGCGGCCGAAACTTACTGGATCTTATTCTACGCTTCAATATGTTTCAAACGGTGTATCATACGTTAAAATCGGTGGAGCGGTTCAAAAGTTACGACTTTTTTTTAACCGAAACACAAAATTTTCACAAATGATAGAAAGGTATGTCCGTCATTCTGTGTGTCTTTTTTGTTTCAGCCCGAAATGGATGGTACCGGGCGGTTTTAGGAGTCCATTGCGGGCCCCCATCAAATGGGGGTAAATCCAAGCTTAGATTTTTGATAGGAGTTACGGTTTTCGAGATATGGAGCAAAATCGATCTTGTATCCTTCCGCCATAGTGACACGTGCCACTTTTTAAATACGAGCCCGTACGGAGAACACTCTCCGCCGCTGCTCCACTCATCTGGGCATGACGTAAAGGAGAAAAATGTAAAGATACATGACCGTACCTAACTTTATCTAACCTTCACGTTCCCATGGTGAGTAATTTAAAATGTACTTTCTGTCAATAATATAAATGCATGTTTAGCGCGGGATTGCATCCTGCCCCTTGTTGCTATGAGAAAAATATGCTACACATTATCGGTTATCCACCTCGTCCTTTAATCGAAACAAACTGTGCTTTATAGGCAATAGTCTTCAACAAAATCATTCAACATTTGCTGACTTGTTGCAATATACTCAGAATGCTATAAATCACGTTTAGAAGCAGGAAATACTTTTCTTTGTTACAAGACAGGAGTCCTTGTAGACCACCGTCCGTTTCCAATAAATATCTGTTTTCATTACTGCAAGCGCGAAGCCTTGGTAGCCTAATAATTAGCGTTCTTGACTCCCCCGCATGGGTTCACGGGTTCAAATCCCGGTCGAGTGGTTTTTTTTAAATAAAAAGAAAATTGTGTAAGTTCGGAAGTTAAAACCCTGAGGAACACAATATTTTCTTTTATTTTTTTTTTAAAAAAAGCTTTTAATTCAAATTACTGTATTTTTTAAATACATAAACACATGAAAATATATTCTGAAAGGAAAATCTAGTGTTAACCTAGCCGGGACTCGAACCAGGGCTTTTTTGTTTACCAACTCGACGCCATAACCACCAGGCAACCGAAGCAACCTCGCAGATGTGGTTTCTTTGTTGTATTTACAGTGCACGTGTCTCCTACACGTTATAGCGCGTGTGCAGGAGAGAGGAGCATCGGCATAGATGGCTCGTGTTACAGTCTTTTTTTTAGGCAGCCTTACAAAATAAGTAATATCAGTACAAAACCCCGTTTGGGGTAAAAAGAAGAGTGACGCAAGAATTCTACTCACAAAAGAAGTGATATCTATTTTGCGAGTGACTTTCTTTGTGTCACTATGGCG
>JAGDQP010007617.1:21801-41625 GCA_022664845.1 Lepisma saccharinum | reverse complement strand
GAAGTGATATCTATTTTGCGAGTGACTTTCTTTGTGTCACTATGGCGGAAGGATACTGTATCTTAATTTTATTACAAAGGCAATACTTTCGCCATAGTGACACAAAGAAAGTCACTCGCAAAATAGATATCACTTCTTTTGTGAGTAGAATTCTTGCGTCACTCTTCCTTTTACTCCAAACGGGGTTTTGTACTGAAATATATATATACGTATAAATATATACTTAGATATCGTACCGATCTTCGAAATTTACCTAAAAAGCAGTCTTTCTCACATAAAAATAACAAGTAGTTAAGTTATGAACAGGTGTAGGTGTGGCGGCCACCTATTGAGTTACCTAGTAGTACGTTCTTCAAACCAGCACAAAGGTCACTTCATACACTGCACAATGGAAGTCCCACATGAGAATTTGTAACCCCGTGACAAAGTATGCATTTTTAGTCCTTGTGCCAGACAAGTTGTTGCTATAAAATGGGGGAACCAGATGAGACTTTCAGCACTTGTACACTGGCATGTATAGAGCACCAAAATATGTGATAGACATTCCAAAAAGGTAGCTATCCAAGATGGCGGCCATTCAAAATGGCGGCCGACGCTATTTATTAAAATCATCATATCTCGGCTACGAGTTATCCGATTTCGATCATTCCTTTTTTTGAAGGAAAGACATGTTTATTGACTACATTTATGTTTATTAGCAATATTTTCGTAAATCTAATAGTTTTTCAGTTAAATGTAAAAGGTTTTATTTTAGCCTAAAATATTTTCTTATCTAATATTTTACTTTGAAACGACTGGTTTTAGATAAACCTATGTGCTTACACAAAATATAGCGCGTAACCTAGGCTTTAATTTTTAAAAAAAGACAAGTATAACCAGAGATATGGACAATTGTTTGAAAATTTCTGCAGTACGAGTTAGCATTATGTAGGCACTAATGCGTGTAGAAGCTACATGAAGATTAGGTATAAAACGGGGGAACCAGATAAAACTTTCATCACCTGTGTACACTGGCATGTATAGAGCACGAAAATACGTGATAGACATTCCAAAAATGTAGCTATCCAAGATGGCGACCATTCAAAATGGTGGCTATCGTCAATTTTCAATGGTACATATATCCGCATCGCATATCTCGTCTCTAAGTTATCCAATTTCGATGGTTCCTTTTTAAAATGAATGATAATTTCTTTTAGTTCAATAAGCAATATCTTCATAAATCTATTTTTTTTTCAGTTAAATATAAAATTGTGAATTTTAACCGAAATAATTTTTATTAAATATTTTACTGAGGCAGATTTTAGGTTTAGGCGAAAATTCCTTTCAAAAGAAGGAGGAAAGACAAAATTTTATGCATAATATTTTCTTATTTAAATTTGCATAATATTTTCTAAAAAATGTTAGAAATCTACTATTTTTAGATAAATAAATGCTTTTGCAAAAGACACTGCTTTTATTTGAAGAAAAGAGCAATAATACGCTAATTGATAATCTGAACCAGAGCAATTACTGCGTATTTCTGTAACAACTGCAACGCAGGATAGCAAGTATAACAGTTTCTGGTGCAAATGCTCCGGCGATCAAATTTATGCATAGCTTTCCTTCGCTATCCTTTCTCCATTCATACTCTTCAGCCTCTGATATACTTAAGAGTATTTTCCAAGTCTTCGTATCTAAATCCCTATCTGGAAATTTGAGCGTTTCAGTGTATCCTTGCATGATGGTAGTTAGCAGCAATCGACTTCACCCGCCTTCGGATGTAAATAATTTCATCGCAGCTCTTTGGCACTTCCAATTTATATTTTCTTGGAATACATGTCATAAGTAAATTTCCAAGTGTCTTGAATAACTCATCTGGAACAGTTCACTCGATTCCTATGCTTCTAAATGTTGACATTATTTTGTGTTATTCCTGTAAACCTTTTAATCTTTCTTTGTCTGCAAATGCATTGACACTGTCACAGCCTGACCTGAATAGAATCTTATTACAGCTGATGCCACTTCTTAATAAATTTCTCATGCACTTTGGCCAATATAAAGTACTTTCAGTTAGTTTCTAACGCCTAACACAATGCATTTACTTGCTTTAACTTGTTTGTACAGTACAACAGAAAACCAAACGTTTCATTAGCAGTGATTTCTAAGGTCCAGATTATCGGATATTATTGCCCTTTTCCTCAAATAAAAGTATATATTAAAAGAAGCGTCTTATGAATTTAATTTTAAGACCTTTAGGCAACTTTGGGTCAAACAGGATGGATGATGAGATGAAATGGTGGAATAAAGAAACTGGAAGGAAACGGGAGAAGCCCGAGAAAAGCCACGCATACGGTGTTAATCCACCACGAAGTCCATATAGCAGGAGCAGGGTTCGAACCGACCACCCCTAGCATCAGAGGTGAGCGCTAAACCATTGACGTACCGCGGCCCAACAGGATTTTAAAAGCAAATATTTATCTAAAAAATATCCTTTCCTAATAAGACCTTAAATAAGAAAATAATAAACATTTTTTGTTACTTTTTTAATTTCACTTAATAAACCAAAACTAAATATACTTAAGTAAATATTACATAAAATAATTTAGGTTAAAATGCACATTTTAAATTTAACAAAAATCTCTATTATATTTATGAAAATATTGGTCTTAATAAAAATTGAAGGCAAAGAAATGAACTTTCATTTTAAAAAAAGGAACCATCGAAATCTCGTAACATTGAGAATTGGCGATAGGCTCCATTTTGAATGGCCCCCATTTTGAATAACTACGGTTTCGTGATCTCTATCACCGAAATTCGTGCTCTTCATAGACAAGTGTTCAAGAGCTGAAAGTTTCATTTGTTCCCTGCATTTTATACGAAATCATCATGTAGCTTCTACACGCATAAGTGCCTCCGTAATGTTACCTCGCATTGCAGAAATTTTCAATCAATTGTCCTTATCTCAGGTTATACTTGTCGGATTTAATTGATCTTTTTTTTTTAAATTAAAGCCTAGGTTACACGCTAAATTTTGTGTAAGGACATAGGTTTATCTAAAACCAATCGTTTGTTAGTAAAATATTAAATAAGAAAATATTTTAGGCTAAAATGAAACTTTTTACATTTAACTGAAAAACTATTAGATTTACGAAAATATTGTTAATAAACATAAATGTAGCCAATAAAAATATGTTTCATTTAAAAACAGAATGATCGAAATCGGATAACTCGTAGCCGAGATATGATGCTTTTAATAAATAGCGTCGGCAGCCATTTTGAATGGCCGCCATCTTGGATTAGCTACCTTTTTGGAATGTCTATCACGTATTTTCGTGCTCTATACATGCCAGTGTACAAGTGCTGAAAGTTTCATCTGGTTCCCCTCATTTTATACCAAATCATCGTTTTTTGGCTTCTGGCACAAGGACTATTTAAACTTGAAACGTAATGAATTAATTGGAACAATACAATATGAACTATCAACGAATAAAAGCGAAGAATATAAGGAAATGAAAGGAAATGTCTAAGAAAGGCGATTTCTGTTAAAACAGTCCCATTTACTTCCATGCATTTATTATTCTAAAATCTACTGTTAGGCCTACTTGAGGATTTTTTACGCTTTGGGATTGAAACTTTTCTAGCGGGTAGCTGTCATTGTGTTGTACTTGTTACGAGTAAAACTCACTTTTTGGACATTCCCCTTCTTTCCCTGTACTGTTCAAATATAGTTTAACTGTATGAAATACTTAAGTTCAATACTGTATAAGTACCTGTGTTTAGCTGCTACTGCCTCGGAGAAACAACGCCGACTGTCGCAACTAGTTGAACGCTCATAATTTATTAATAAAGCATTTTATTTCATTGATTATCAAATCAAGGACAGCATTAGGAAGTTGTTTGCGTGTCACACAGGCTTCGAGGAAATATTTCCTAATATTGCATGTTGTTAGGTTATTTTTTGTTATTCATTGTGTGATAACAGTAGTAATAATATTAAAGAAAATTATTATTGGTACTTTATATGTGCGAAGAAGCAGAACTCTTCGAGACGAGACAAGCACATATTTTCAAGATGAGATATAGTTTCCACAAGACACGGTTTTCACGGGACACGGTTTCCATGAGACAGTCTGAAGTCTCGTCTCGTGGACAAGACAACCTTACCAATGGTTGATGTTACACTGCATCTGTAAGAGGAATGGACTATACACTGCACGAGGCATTTTGTGTTCTCTGGAACGGGTTCAAGAGCTCGCGCCTTGAGCAAGATATGCCACATTGTGGTGGGCATGATTTGTGGAGGCTGCCGTCAAGGAGGTGGCTCGAAGTTGGCTTGATGGTGGCGCCTGCCAAGCGGGCATTTGAGAGGCGAAAGACATCGGCCGAACGTAGGGATTTAATGTTACTGCTGACTTGGCGGAGTGTTCCAAATGGGCCAATATTAGCTCATAGGCGATGCTTAACTGGACGGCATCATGGCGGCTTGCAGTAGGTGGTCCGACTTCCCAAATCCGCTCATTTGCCAACTTACCACAGTGTTATCTATAAGCAATGTTGTCAATTACTAGATTGTTAGACAGAGTTCCATGCTCCAGCATTCTTGTGAAATGATTAACCCTGATACGGATTTTCAAAGACATAGATCTCATTCCGATTGAGTAATTCTTGACACAAAAAGCTCTGTTATGATTTTTCGCGACATTCGAGACGAGACGAAATTTTTCAAGAGTCCCTCGTCTCATCTCGAGTCTCCTCTCATCTCGTCTTGAATGTCAGAAAGTGTGTCTCGTCTCGTTTTCGCCTTTATCTAGTCGGCGAAACAGGTCAGTCACATCAATCCATTTGCTTTCATGATATTCTAATTGATTTAAGGATTTTAGGCATCTCAGACTCAGACAGGAATAGGTTGGGGAAAGGATGTTGGAAGGTAGGCCACCAGGCTCTATTTTGTAGATACTCTCCCGGTATTTGCCTGGTGTGACTGAGGAACAACCTTGGACAAACCTCAATTACAATGTGTGTCCGTTAGGATCACTTGCAGAAGATTTCGATTTGCTAAGCCAAAGCTCTACCAACTGAGTTACTTTCGCTAGGTAGCCCAATTGAGTTGAAATGTATTTGCTGTCCTTGAGGGAGCTGTATGGTTCGCAGAGACTACACGATGGAGCCTTGTGTACCAGGAGACTAGTAAGAGATTAAATGCCCGTACCCACAGAGCACATTTAATCGAAATGCACTTGCAGAAACACGATATTCGAAGACTGGAGTGGCCTGCAACGTCCCCGAACAGATTTGGTTAACACTCTTATAAACAGCATACAGTGTAGACAGTGCCGGGTCTAGAAATTTTCCTATAGGGGGCAAAGTTAAATTTTGCCCCCTTTCCACCGCCTTTTTGCTGCCCTTTTCATTGGTTATTTGTTTTAGCCAAACAACACGACGGCCACAATATTCTCGCTCATCACGTATTGTACTTTTGTTATCATCTCTGAAGCCTGTCGTGGTATCGCTATTACTAACTCCAGCAAGTCAATCTGACTTGAATCGCGATTTGGAATTTTAAAGATGAAGGTAGGTTTCATGGAATAAAATTAAAATGTCTTAGTGCGCCGGTACTGAAATTTTGAACACTTTAGGTCAATTTCAATTTAATATGCGATTTTACTTCCTTTTTTTAGGAGCTTTTATTTTTTTAGTTATCGCTGTTTTCCGCTCCCGAAACGTGCCGCCCGGGGAGCTTGCACCCCCTCCCCGCCCCTTCCTTGATCCGGCACTGAGTGTAGACGTGAGGGTTGTATTCTGCTGCTCGCGGCGATCACATCCTATAAAACTGTCTGGCTGCGGAATAAACATGTTACTGATCCTCACAATTTACCACTTTGGGTTTCATGTCAGTGAAACCTTATTTTGTCTTCAAGAGTGTCCCTCTATTTTTTTCATCAGTGTATGGAGTACGTAAAGTGCTTACTCAGGCACAAGTAATATTTATGTACTAGCATATGTTTATTTGTTCGTAAAGTTTTAACGAGGAATATTTCGAGTGAACTTGATTGTCAGTTACTAATCCGATACCACTTAGCTCATTATCTGTCTAAATGTTACGTAGTCATTTCTACGATAATTTGCTAATTTTGGGTGCTTCATAGTCTGAGACAGATCTTTAGAAAGATGAACTAAATCTATTTTAATCCTTATACTATATGCAATACAGTACATTCCTAAAACATTATCGTGCTTTTGGGAAACACCTTGCATACATCTTGCAGTCAATAAGTTCGTAGCCTTGGCCAGTTGTTTACTTATTGTTATGATTTACGATAGAATTTGAATTTATTTAGCCTTTAGGCATCTATGGATCAGGTTGGGATAGGAAAGGGGGAAGGGTATGTTAAAAAGTCGACCAGGACCTGAGTTGAAGGTACCACATTTTGCTTGCTGTGACAGAGAAAACCCTAGAAAACTTGTCAGGATTGTTGGCCACTGGTTTCGAACCCAGGACCTCCCGAGTGCTTAGCCAACGCTATGCCAAATGAAGCAAAATAAACTGTTTGGATCATGCAGCTTTCGTGAGGAGTAGCATCGTATGTTCTTGTGCCCTCGAGCGTAGTTCATGCTCTTGGTCACATACCAATCCAAGCGTAGTTAGGCTTCGCTAATAATAAGCCTGTCCCTAGAAGCTAATTGCTCGGTTAGAAACAAAGTTACAGGTTAGCTCAACTATGGGTGGGTGATTAGGATATCGTGATTTTAAATGACTTCCTACAATCTATGAAAACAATAAATAGCTACTGATATGAACATTTGATATTAAATTATCTCACTCACTTGATAAAGTATTGATCTGTTAGAAGAAATAAGATATTCTAACTCCATTCAGTTTCTTGCAAAATACGCCTTCCTTGACAACTACAAACTCACATAAGAGAGTCCGATAAACAAATCTGACTCATAAATGTGTGTTCACCTGTCATAAATCTAAATACTAAATCGATTCATGGATTAATTCCAGTCGTTTCGTAACCTAATATTGTCACGAAAGCTATTTGAAAGTGTATATATTTATAAATTGCACAGTTTGATAGTATCCTTCGATATTATATGCAAAGCGCACGTGAAACTGCTTCGTTCACGCTATAATAGAGTTGCCATAGATACAAATAAACTAATTATATTATGTATGTAAAGTTAACAAAACAAAATAAACAAGAAAACATTAATAAACATTACTGAACCGAAACTTTTAGAGTTCATAGTTTTGCTGCAAGAAGGAAGCTAGGTTCAACTTTATCATCATATATTATGAAATACAAATTATAATACAAACATACATATATATATAAAAAAACATTTATTACACAATTTTCAACTTACAATGATAAAACCAAGCGTCTGTGGCTCAGTTGGTAAACATTGATTTTAGTTCTTGGGAGGTCCTGGGAACGATGCCAGAGGCCGCCCATACTGACTGACATTTTTCCAGGGTGTTTTGTCAGTCACACCAAGCAAGTCGGAATGGTACCTACAAAGCTAGGCCCTAGACCTTCCCATATTCTCTTCTATATCCTATCCCGGCCTGAGATACCAAAGGCTAAAAATAAATTCTAATACTTATAAAGGTAAGCCGTTAACATAATATGTAAATGGGGACCTAGACTCGATTCCTATGGGACTTTGAATCCTTCTATCGTATCAAGAGGTTTCTGATTCTAAAGTACGTACAATTTTCTTTGTTTAAGATGTAATAATGCAATTAGTTTGATGAACGTATTTTATCCCCCAAAAATAAATTTGAATTTTATTTATGGCCTTTAGGCATCTAAGGCTCAGGCCGCCATAGAGAAGGGGAAAGGATTCTGGAAGGTATTGGCCAGAACCTATGTTGAAGGTACCATTCCGGCATTTGCCTGGTGTGACTGAGGCAAAGCCCTGGAAAATCCTAAGTCGGCCGCTGGAGTTGAAACCAGGACTTTCGAATACTACGCCAACAAAAAACAATTTAAAGTTAAGACATTAAAATCTCATGATGAAATGTGTCAAAATGTTTCAGCAAAATTAAAATGAATGGTATCCATTCTTTTATGTCTACTAAAATATTCAGTTTTATCTTGAGTGATATCTTGAAGATTCGTTACTGTTTACGTAGCAGTAAAAACTTATCTTGAATCTGACATAATGTTCTCTGATGGTTCAATATTCGTTAAGACAAAATGTATTTGAAAACTGTGATAAAATCGTAAATTATAAAGGACAGCAGTGTTTGATCTCTGATATAAGAATTCACCTAGCACACTATCCAATATGCTAACAGAAATGTTATTACATGCCTGTCGATGTAAAATAACTTTTGAAAGAAGATATAACAAACCTTAATGGAAAATAAAAAAACCACGTAAGCAAAAAGATAAAATATTTATGCTGTTTAAGATAGGTTATCACAAAGTTCTTTCTTTGAATTTTTCAACAGAACTTCTGTGGCCACAGGGAAACAAAATCTGGCAATGCAGTAGGGTACATTGCTCCTTTGCCCCATCCCATGCACCGCAACTGTTATAAACATGATTCTGATTTCCTGCAAACACAATTTTTTTAGTATAAAAAAAGAAATGTGTGACATATTGCGATATAAAACTTATCATACACAGATAAAACAAATGAGAAAAAAAATCTTGTTTGTAAGTTAGAAATGAATTGTAAAAAGAAATATAAAAATTGCTCCAATGATTTCATACGTTTATCACAGATATCAAAATGTCAATAAATGCATTGTGAAATCTTTCCGTAGAATTTATGCATTAACCTTTTGTTTAATTACTTACTTTTTTCTTTAATTACTTATTTTTCTTTAAAAACAGAAACAGATAACATTGTTTTTCTCTCTCTCCCTAGTTTCCTTTATCAAGATACTACAAACATTCTGCATATGGAATCCATACCAGAGTTATAAAACTGCTTTTCTTTTTCATGATTTTCAAGTTTTACTTATTTTTTTTTTTTTACTATTATTTACTTCTTCGTTCTGAAATGGCATTTAACATGAGCAACGCATTCAGAAACGTTAAAAGTTACGAGAACCAAACAATCTTTTTTAAACCAGGAAAAGTAAGTAAGTACCATATGATATAAATTTAAGAAACAAATAAATTAACGTTTGAAAATAATTTAAGAGCCTATTTTTAAGGTTTCCAAAATTATTGTTCAACTCGTGTCTTAATTGTAGTTTTGCTCTATCCGCTTGGACAGATGGGAGATTGTCAAGATTACTTTTAGGTTATTCCATGTTAGGCTTTTGTTGACTGTATTTTCCAAAATTTCATCTCTACTACAAAAGTATTTTCCAACTTATTTTTTATACTGGTGTCACCTATTAAATTACAAGCTCATAAGTGTCAGAGAGAGAGAGAGAGAGAGAGAGAGAGAATTTTTAACAGCATTTCAAACTTCAGAGTGTATTTTATCGAAAACAGAAAGGTTTTCGGCTAATGTTTTCCAAACAAATTTGCTTCCAATCCGGGTTGTCCGTTCTTACTGTTGCCAACTTAAAAAAAAAAAAATCATTAAAAAAGTTTCCTCCACACCGTATTTGCCCCAAACTTAGCTTAAACATCACTCAACACAATGGACGAAAGTTTTGGGTGTCCCCGACCTCAAACACCGCAGTTGTAAGTGTTGCCAGCCTATTTTAAAGATCAACTTATACAATTTGCCTTTATTAATACAAATCTTCACGTGTGCATTGATTTACAAAAAATTTGACATGCGCATTAGGTACTAGGAGAGTTCATGTGGAGCAGAGGCGCGCTGTTCCAAATTTTCAATGCGCCCTCATAAATAGTTATTTAATTTTCCGAACTCATACATTAGAACTAACTTATTTTTAATAATTAAAAAATTGCTTCAAAAATTTGTAATATATGAAGCAATAAACAACTAACAAAGTAAAAGTAAAAATAAAAATAAAATCATAGTTCTCGAAATTTTTGCCCTATAATATTTTACTCGTTTCGATACACTGGCGCCCGAAATGGTTGGCGCCCCCAAAACTTTTGTCGCCTTGTTCGGGGAACAGTTCGAACACCTCTGGAGCCGGTCCTGAGGATGAGATCATACTTCGGTAAGAATTCATAGTTTTTCAGTTTACAGTAAATACGTCTTCGAAGTTGTATTATCTCTAGGAACTTAAATTCTTCCTATAATTCAAAATATTTCTTCAGTTTCCTGGAGATTTATTAGTATTTAATAACAAACTATACCAAATAACTTCAGTCCATATGTCCTTAGTTAATAATTACTTATGTTTGTCAGGGTCAAGATATAGGAAGTATAGCAATGTGGCAGTTAATACATAATTAATCCGTTCATTTACCTCGTAAGGCTGCAAGAAAACAATGCAATAGTAAATTGGGATGAATGTGTGAAAGCCTAGTTTCAGTCCTGCTGATTACATTGATTATCTGCAGCGTAATACATTACATACTTGCTGTGTGGAATAAATAAATAAATAAACATGAAAAAATAAGATAAACTTAAAAACTCGACAGATTTTTTTTTTTTACGACACACAGTGCGGCCAATTCCAAAAAAGCTGGCCAAAAGTAAAATAACAATGCGGGACTTTATATCCCGCTTTGTCCGTGTCAAAATAAAATATATAATTAGGTAAATTTAACTTACCAAATTCAGAAGTTTTGACCACAAACTTCTCCAGTGACATTCAGTTGAACTAAATACTGTATACGTATTTTATAAAACACTAGACTATCACACAAACCACACACTAATTTAAGGTGTACGTACTGTATGTGTATTATTTGAAGAAAAACACAAAACTGAAAAAATACTTAGGAACATGGCCGGCTAATCCGACGGGCAGTTAAAGCGAGGGCGGTTAAGAGAGAGCCCACCGTATATGTATATATATAATGTCTTCTGTGTGTGTGTGTCTGTCTGTCTGTCTGTCTCATATAACGTGAGCTTATTACAACGATAACTTGAATAACAGTTAACCTATTCATATAAAACTTGTCACCCGATATCTCTTATTAATATACTCAAATATCCGACCAGCGGTTTCAAAATGGCAACCGTTTGAAAATTCAAGAATTTGCATTATATGCCGTCTAACGCGATCTTGTTAAGAAATTTGAATCAAACTTCGCCAGTCGATGAATCTTTCTAATATCTTCTAATCTATAATATTTGAATTGGAAACGATTAAACTTGAAAAATAGTACGTGAAGAAACGGAAAGTTCCATTATTATATTTTGAAAACGTCTTTAAACTATTTACCCACAGTTTCTTGTACTTTTCGACGTCATTCAATGTGCGATACGAAATAAGTTGTTTCTTTCTACCCACCTTGGCTACGCCATTGCTCTTGTAGTTTCCTAACACTTCTCAAAGTCAACGTTCAAAATCCTGGGAGAAGCTCAAAATGTATTATCCCACTGATACCCCACCAAACACTCAACATTACTTTGCAGGGGTGGAGATCCTGTTTTGGCACAGTTCCTGCCCCCCCCCCCTCCAGGTACCCACTGCCGTTTATGTGTAATGTTATGGTAGAGAAGCCACTTTTCATCCCCTGTCACCATTCTGTCCAGAAATGGCTCACGGCTGTGACGGATGAGCAGGAAACTGCAGATGTCAACACGCTGCTCCTTCTGTTCAAGCGTACTCCTTCATGGGTACTCATTTTCCGATATTCGATACGTACCCAAGGTCCTGCAGATAACGATGAACGGTCGAATGGGTGCCATGGAGTTTGCTGGCTAGCTCCCTGGCCAGTATCCACAGCACCCTGACCATATGCGGCATTGATGTTTCGTGACGATGCGCTGGCTAGGTGTCCCTGGTGAAATTCACACAGCATGGCATGCCGCATGTGGTCCTTCGACAGTGCCATGATCAAACACAAGCCACACTTCTAAAGCGTGGAGTAGACCGTTCTCCTCCTACATACTGCTGCACAATCAAGTGCCTTATATGACTCAGCTATGGCACGTTCCGTCTAAAATCTCTAATAAAGTTAAAAATAAATAAATAAACAAGTTAATAATGAGAGCCAACGTTGATTATATCCACAAGGAACAGTCATCTGTACTTTCAGCAGCAAAACTTTTATAGCTGTGTACATATTTTAAAAAGAACACCCTACATTTTGATTCATAGTTTTGGCAACAGTAGGCTAGTTGCCTATTATTACTATAATTACCAATCCGAATTCTGCTTAGTATCGAAGTGGTTAAAGCTATCTATCTCTTTACTTCCTTTCCTGAATGACTTGATTTGTCTGAAAAAGTGCAAAGACTATTGGACATTGCTTCAAATAGGTTTTACCTTCAAGAAGGTGAATGAATGAAACTTTAAAATACAGGCAACTAAGCGAATTGTTGTAAATAAAATACTAAGCAATGCAGCTTCGTTTATGAGAGTAGTAGCCATATGTACTACACTAGATCTGTGTAAGTTGGCTCCGATATACTCAGTAGCTTATAAAGTGTGGAAGAAAATCCCTCTAGTTGGAAGTTGGAAAATAGCACCTGATTCGCAATTCAGATTAGAAAATGAATTGGCTCCGAACAATTAGTCAAACATCGAAGTTATTTAATTTGGATACGTAGCTTAGCTGACAACTTGACCTTTCCAACGGAAGTCTTCTGTAATTTTTTAAAATTTATATTTACAGTTATGGGCCTTATGATAGCTATGGCCTAAACCCGTCAAATGTTCTTAGGGATGGCGTCCTTCAGCGAGCTTTGGCTTCCGAAGACAGGGAAGGCAGAGCTGGAAACCGTTAGGTAACTCATAAAAGAGAAATAAGTGACTGCGGTAATTAATACGTGACTCGATCGAGAAAAAAGATAGACTGATAAATTTATATACACATCTATTTAAAAATAATCACCTGACCAAACGGCTGGTTCAATTCAATTATCGGATTTTTTCAGAAAGGATTTTGATTAGTACTAACTAGTAAATTGTGATAGTGTATCATAATTTCAATATACATTATCAGTTGTTTAGTAGGAAAATGATTAATAGTTCAATTAAACTTTGATTCCGGATGAGGAATGGCCTTGACTCGATACTTCCAGAGTAAATGTCAATCTAAAACACATAAGTACTACTTAAGGGTTTAATTCAAGTATTACGTAAGCTCATTTATAGTCAATTTAGACCCATCCCCTTGTGCTTTTGTAAGACTTCAAATTTCCTATTTTGCAGCCCATAAAACTGTTTAAATCTTTAAATCAACATTAATATATGTGAGCGAATCTTACGTAAGCATTGCTGTGATCCACCCCTCTCCACTGTCAGATAAAATAAGCAAAGGTGTTCTAGTGTAGTCTATTATTCCTATGTATTTGCCATTCCACCCATACTTTAATGAAAATATAAATTTTATTGACTGCTTTACATTTTTTTTAACACTTTACAACACAAACATCTCATTCCTTATTAGTTACACGGAAAGTCAATTGTCTGATGCAACTGTCCGCCACTTACTGTTTCGTTCAACTTACTATACTGAAATGTGGCTATGTTCGCCCACTAAAAGGAAACCAAAAGCTTCAAATCATCATAATACTTTCGTGTGTGTTTAGTGCTATAAATATATTTTAGTAACCTAAGTACTCATTTCTGTATGTGCATTTAACCTTATATTGTAATTTTGTATGTAATAGCTACAATGTAAAATGTCTCGATTGGAGATATACCATGGAATTTAAGGTAAATATTATTAATGATTTTAGGCATTTTTGGCTTACGCCGAAATAGGTAGGTGAAGAATGTTAGAAGGAAGTCGACAAGGGTCTAGTTTGAATGTACCATTCTGGCATTCGCCAGGTGTGACGGAGGAAGAACCTCAGAACAGATGGCTGCTTGGCACGAATCTGGAATTTACTGAAGTTATAATATGGCTTACCGGTGCCGGCTACACACAGAAGTTGTACAATAACATCACAAAGTAATATCGCGACAAGTAATAGCGTAAGAAACTCCCATCCAAGGAATTCATTTGAGCAAAATTTTTGAGTGTACAGCTTACTAGGGTTTTACATTCTGAAGGAATTCTTTATTTTGGGCGGTAACAACACTGTCTTACGCTTTTCCCATTCTTTGTTTTGTGTGGAATAAACAGCACTTTCTCAACTACAAACTTTGCTTACATGAAATTATTGGATTTTCATTTCTCAATGGCAATATTCCTCGCACCATTATATGTTCGGCATTATCTTGTTTGTGATTATACCGTGCTACATCTTGGTACCGAGCCGCCGTAGCTCAGTGGTAGAACGTTGGCGTAACATTCGGGAGGTCGTGGGTTCGATCCCAACGGCCGACCATTCTGACAGGTTTTTCCTCAGTCACGCCAGGCAAAAGTCGGGAAGGCACCTCCAATATAGACCCTGGCCGACACCTTCCAACATCCTTTCCTCTCCCCTGTTCCGACCTGAGCCTTAGATGCCTAAAGGCCATAAATAACATTCAAATTCGCTACATCCTGGTGCATCTACCTCCAAAATTGCTGTTTAGAAGAAATCAGAAAAGTGTTTCTTAAACCTCTTGGCGCTGCTGACTACAGGATTTTCATAGTGTCTTCTAATCCGTAATTCTCTATTACAGAAACGTAGAATATGGGACCTCATCAATCTTAAACCACTGCACCAATCCAAACCATTTTAACGTGGGTAGAAATTTGTAGAATGGGTAGTCAAACTTGACAATTGGCTACTGAGACAGTTCATGAAGTACTCAAGACGTTTCAGCTTATCAGCGTTGCCATTTAATTAAAAGAAAAGAGAAAAGTGTTTCAAACTACTCGCATACCGTTAGCTGTATCTGCACCAAACTTCACATTTGGCTACTGGAACAGGTCGTATACTCCTACAAGTGCAGACGATGCCGTGGCTTGTAGATAAGATTGAGATACTGGTATTCAGAGAAATTTTAATTAATTTTCAAGCAGTTCTAAACACCTTTTTCTATACATTGCAATGTAATTTGAACACAGCAAATATTGTTAAAATTAGCTGAACGTGAAGCACACTATACTTGGAGCAAACGTTGCAAAAATATGACCTGTAAATTTCACGATTCCACCTTAAATTACATTTTGAGGGCAAAAACTTATTGATAGGTCTATTTATTTGTTCCTCCTCAGGATATCTTTCAGGTCACGCTCAAAGGCACACTGACTTAAAATCAACCATGCTGTCACGTTCTTCAATATTAACATTTCTTCTTAGGGCATCCCATGTCAAATTTAACCACTAAGTTCTCAACCAAATTCAACCAATAATTCAAGTATTTCACTTATCAATAGTGACATTTCTGATAAAACCCCACAAATCAAAGAAGTCTTTCTCTCCCTAGCTTTTAATGGCTGAACTCACGTATCCATTATGAGAAAAAGAATGCCAAGGTACCATGTAATTGGCGTGTTAAGATGGTAACGCTGTTTGGATGGAGCCCCTCCTAGCTTTCAAGTACTCAGTTTCAAAAAGAACAAGTGAATGTTATAAGTTGTGGTAAAAAGGAACCTAACACGCATACCTGTAGTCAGTGTTGTAAAAAACGTTTTTCTCTGTGAAGTTTTTTCAATAAAAAAAATCGTTCTTTTTAATGTTTTTTTTTCAGACAGCAAGTATTTAATGGTTTACGCTGCAGATAATCAAGGTAATCAGCATAATTGGAGAAAAAGCCCTCATATATTCATCCCAATTTACTATTGCTTTGTTTACCGGCAGCCTTACTAGACAAATGGAGGAATTATGTATGCATTCACTGCCACATTGTTATGCTTCATATATATCTTCATCTTGACAAACATAAGGAATTAACTAAAGACATATGTACTAAAGTTATTTGGTATAGTTTGCAATAAAATAATTTTTTCCTATAATTCAAAACATTTCATCAGTTCCCTGGAGGTTTAAGTTCCTACAGATAATACAAGTTTCAAAGATATCTTTCCTGTAAACTGAAAAACCATGAATTCTTACCGAAATATGCTCTCATTCCGTATATACAGTACGTTAATTTCTAATTACGGTTTTATTCAAGGAAGATATCTATTTTTGATCATAATTACCGTCCTCAAAAATCAATTATCTGTAGCTCAAAATCCCGAAAAATAAACTTTCGTTTGCGTTTACTAGTACATTGTTTCACTATAAAAATTTCGGGGGCATTGCTTCCTCATCCTCCGGGCTCCAAGCCTCGCCCTATGCCGTGAAAATATATACAGATAGAGACGGTTTAACAAAAAAAAGAAAAAAAAAGATGCATATTTCCAGAGAGTTTTATAAATACATAATGGATACTCTTGTAAGCGAGCAAGTACATATTATGTTTCTTATAATGAGTGTTGTAATAGGACTCTGAGTATTATTTCGACTTATGTCGTAAAGTAGCAACGTCCTGCGACTCCCCCCGCGCTTTTTTGAAAGTATAGGAATTTGCTATCGGCACGTAACAGTATGGGGGGCAATTAGAAAAATGAAATTTTAAAATAGGGTGAGAACTGGGTTCTTGTGTACAGGGAACAACCACAGTATGTTTCGATTGTGATTTACTCACAATTTGATGCGGATACGTCGAACTGCATGGAAGTACTAAATATTTAATTTTTAAGATTGAGAACACTGTCAATTGTGGGATCTGAAGTATCTCTGTGACGCGTCCCAGTACGTAAATACAAGGTTTGGTCCTGATACGTTCAACAATATGGAAGCAATTAAAAAATTTATTTTCTGAAAAAAAAAACTGATACTGACAATTGTGGCGCCTGAAGTAACTACGTGAACTGTCCCCGTGCCTTGTGCACATGTCAAATTTTGTGTAAATCAATGCGGAATTGCGGACACGTCCAACGGTAACAAATATGAAATCTATAATTTTGAAACTCGATTGGTAACACTGACAAACTACAGCGCCTGGAGTGCCTGTATGACCTGTCCCAGTACCTAATGATCATGCATGTCAAATTTGGTGAAAATCAATGGACGTGTATAGATATGTATCTTTAAAGGCATGTCTATAAAGTTGGATTTTAAAATAGGCAGTCAACAGTTACAACTGGGGTACTTGAGGTCGAGGACACCCAAAACTTTCTTCTATTGTGTTGAATGATGTTTACGTTTGGGGGAGATATAGTATGGAAGATGTTTTTTTAAGTTGGCAACACTGAGAACTGGGCAACCCGGAATTTCACATATAGCAAAGAATGTTTATCATCTTACAATATCGGCAGATTATGTTGTATTTCTTCTTAATTAACTGTATTACTTAAAGACACGTTAGTAGTTGTAAGAACACCCGGTCGGGTGAGCTATATTCAGCAGCTTCACTATCAGAGTGAACTATATAATATTTATCTCTGGACAGTCTCCTTTGATTTAGATTACTTCTTTTACTAGTGTTTCTATTCTTAGGATAAGGCATCTCATCTGTATGATATATATTTACTCAAAAGGACAATAATATTGTAAATAATCGGCTAGCTCAAATTCATTAAATAATTTAAATGGAACGAGATCTGTATCGTGGCAATACTTTAATATCTCTCAGATATTTTAATGTCTGCACATTAAACATATAAAATAAATCCCAATCTTAAATGAAATATATTCTAAAGAAATTATCTTCTCATAGGCAAGAATATTCTCCAGATTGTTTACATTCCAGCTATTTCAATTTCACATTCTACATTTCGCAGTGGACAGCTAAACACAAATTTCAACTATTTCACCGTTAATTAACTTACTTGAAAAGTAATTGTTCAATCTCACTCGGATGTATTCTATCAAAATTAAATTAGATATGAGATAACATCTCTGTTCTGTTATTAACTGCAAACTAACATCTCATCATAGATAACAAAAAAAATATAGATAGGAAAGTGCCGTTGTGACTAAATGTTCCGCTTTTCCTCGTATCTGTAGCGACCTTCCATCTGGTGTCTGTACAGACAAACTGAGTTGAAAACAAGGGAAGTACGATATTCGTTAATCGGCGTTTTTCATTTATTATTGACCAGTCGATAAGGTTAAATGTAAATGGGCTTTCCCACCTTTTTCGTTTGCCGTCAATTATGCAAATTTCAGTGCAGGTAATCAAGAAATTAGCTTCCAAAGTTTGTTTCGTATTCAATAAAAGGTATAATTCGTTTTAAGGAAACACTACTAGTAATTCAGGATTGTGTGCAGACATTTTCGTGACTGAATTATACCCCAAAAGTTTCTGCACTCAACGTTGATGTTACTGGCATTTCTTTGCAACTAAATGTACCCATTATCCAAGTACGAAACGAACTTTGGTTCGTCCATGTTAATTTCTTATTTACCTGCACTGAAATTTGAATAATTGACGTAAAATGAAAAAGGCAGGAAAACTCACTTGCATTGTACCATAAGTGTTGTTTCAGCCACAATTCGTGAAGAATTTAAGGAATCGTTGATTAATGAGTTTAATTTATTTCAAAGCTCTTAAAATTCTTTAACGATTTATCAATTCTGAACGAAGATTGGTGCGACTGATCCTAGGTGAAGAATTAGAAGTACAGTTCGACAAACCTGCACTTCTCTCGGTTGTTGATAGTGGTGCACAAATAATCAAATAAATTTGGAGATCTACGAAACCAATTATATAAATATTTTATATATATTGATAGAAAATAGTTTCACATTGAAACTTAGTACATGTTTACATTAACATATTACTTAAGAATACATCGTCAGGTCATAACTTAAACACAATCAGCGGGAGAAAAAAATGGCAATATATCTGTGTATTCGCCTCGTGTGGCTAAGGAAGCAGGATGACCAGTTGCAGGGTTTTAAATTGGGGCCTCTCAATTCCGCAGAGCCACAACGCTCGTTTTGATAATGAGAAATTTCGTGATATTATGACTTCTAGATGTTCCTCAAATTTCTCATATGGAATATGGTTACACCATTAAACTTACCTCATTATTTCCTAGATTTGTATATTAGTCAAGCATGAGCTTAAAATGAACTCATAAAATACGTTTTTTTTTGTGTTACTTATAAAAATCGAGAGAAAAACAAACTGGAAGCGTTAGTTGATCGGCTTCAATTTACTTTGCTATATTCTAATTGGAAACTTGTTAAACAAGCAATAACAAAAGGTGATGGGTCAATTATCAGAACTTATACTTATGTAAAACAATCTATTACATCAGCGCAAGATAAACGTACTATTTTAGAATATATTGGACTGCTAAGGTTTCGGTTCATTCTGTTAATATTTTACTCAACATGTTTCTTGTCTATAACCAAATTTTCAGTGTCTTGTGACGTATGGCTTTTTAGAAAGTTCTGCGCTAATATAATGCAAGGCCAAAAAAGCTATTAAATCGAAATAAGTAGACTACAACACAATTCATCTATGCGGATCCTTTTATTGAATTTGTATTCGCAATGAAATAAAAATTAATAAATTTCTCTGAAATTGTCTGTTATTTCTTATTCAAGGTTTAAAAAAATCCCTTTCGGTAGGCCTACAGGCTGAGGTAGATTTCGAAGTTTCGCTGGGAGCCGGGGCTCGCCCCCAACTTCAGTACTTTTGAGAGGATGCGCCTCCTTTATCTTAACCAAAATCTCCCTGCAGCACTACACCACCACGGAGTACATCTTCACCCTCCCACGGTTGGCTGCGCCCCCAAAGGGAAGATTTGCCCCATTTATTGTAACCTACTCTTGGTCATACACCTTCATTGAAACTTTCGTTTCTCTACCTTCAATGATTTGGAAATTGGGTTTTTGGGGCGGCCATTTTGGATCCAAGTTGACGACTTTTTGAAAGTTTTCTTATTTTGT